>JAJPUD010010015.1:17551-55511 GCA_023553655.1 Myrmecobius fasciatus
CTTTCTCCCTCCTTCCCTCCTTTCCTCCCTCTCTCTCTCCCTTCCTCCCTTCCACCATCTCTCCCTTCCTCCCTTCCACCCTCTCTCCCTTCCTCCCTTCCACCTTCTTTCCCTCTCTCCCTCCCACCCTCTCTCCTTTCCCTCTCCTCTCTTCCTCTCTCCTTTTCTTCCTCCCCTCTCCCTCCCTCTCCCCTTTCCTTCAAGAAGACTTGAGAAGAAGGGAGCTTGGATAAACAATAGCAACAACAAAAGAACCCCCAACCTTCATTATTTATAGACTTCAATTTGCTCATCTATAATCTGTAAGGGGGAAGAGGCTTAACTATAACAAGAGGTTGCAATCTTTTGAGGGATAAGTCATTTGGAGGAAAATATGCCTTTATGAAGAGCCATGTATATTTTTGTATTTGAATTTTTTGATCTTGATCTATGATTTCCTAAACTATTAGTATATTCCCCTGTAGTATAATAAAATTTTCTTCCATCTATTCTGTATATACATTGTAAATATATACATATATATGTATATATATAAGTATATATACACATATAGCACACACACACACACACATACACACACATACTGTTTGTCCCATTAGAATACAAACTTCTTGAGGGAAGGGACTATTTTTGCTTTTTTGATTTGTGTTCCCAGCATTCTATACATTGCTTAACACTTAATAAATCGATTCTGAGTAATAACTTCTCAAAATCTTCAGTTTTAGAGAATCGCCCTTGCAAGGAACTGAGAGGTAAAGAGATTTATTTATTGTTACACAGATCCCTGATTTTGAGACTAGACTTATTCACTATGCCATACTAACAATTTTAATTTATGCAGATATAACTTAAAAAACTAAATAATTTTTCCAGAAGATTCATATAACACTCCATGAATGTGGTCTAGGAAAGGGAGGTTCTTCTATAAGGCTTCTTACATTAGTTCAATGAGTTTAGGAAATTAGCTTAGAATTTTAGAAGGCCATGTCCTAAATGAGTTTGAGATATGAAAAAAATTAAAAAGTGGAGGTATAGAGTAAAGGATATATGATAACAACAAATGATAAGCTAACATGTTTCAAGCAGAGTAGTGGTAGGAGGAGAATATTGTCAGAGAGGGCTACAATAAAAATGGGGACCCAAATGTAGAACTTCAATAGGCAAAAGGCTTGCAGAAGGCTCTACTAGCCTAATTCAGTATTTTATGTCAAGTTTTTATTCATCAGTGAGACATAATCAATACACAACTCCAGATTTGATTTTTTTTTTGACTTAAAGAGACACATGTGTTTAAAGCTCTTCAAGGAGCTCAGGAACCTCTGAATATGATGATTATTTTTGTCTTCCTCCTTCTCCCTAGATGTAATGTTGATGATTCTATAAGATGAATTTGAATTCTGTGTAATGAAGATGTATTTTCTACCTCTTAATTTTTTAGAATAGGTGCTCAGAGTACCAAAGAAGCCCATGAAACCTTCATGAAAAATTATAAAAAAATATTTCAGAAAGAAAAGAGCATCTTACCCTATCTTCCAACACCTCCAGGCAAAATGTAAGCAGTATAATTTCTTTTTTTTAATGTTTCTTTTTGTTTTTTCCTTTTAATAGTATTTCATTTATATATATAGTTTTCAACATTCATTCATTTTGAAAATCTTTGTGTTCTAAATTTTTCACCCTGTCTCTTACCTCCCCTCTCTCCAAGACAGCAAGCCATCTAGTATAGGATAAATATGTGCAATCCTAAGTAGTATGATTTCTCAAAGATAGATCACTTTATATACACATGTGAGGTTGAAAGTAAAGGCAAGTTCTCCTCGCTGTGTGCCAGATGACAAAGAATGGTAACCAATGGTAATTTCATTTTGAGCTTGTTCAGAAACATCAGTTTGTTGCTCAGTAATGCATTGGTTCAATCTTTTTGCTAAATGATTGTCTTCACTTACTAGCATTTTGTAATGTACAGGAATAGAAAGTTATTAAAGTAATCTGGAGGGTTCATTTATATTCAACATACTTGTATTACTAGTGGTGGTAATGTTGATATTTATTGGTAGAGAATATATGGAAATGCCTAAGTTATTTGAGAGTGAATTATTAAATCAGGGGAAAGGTAAAAAATTTGGGGAGGTCATCCTGCTCAACTTATGTATCCAGGCAGAAAATCCTAGACAAAGGCAAATCTGTTTTGAAAGATAAATAGGATAAAGCACTTTAAACTGAATAAAAGTAAAAAGAATTAGCATTTTTTTGTCCATAGGAGAAATAGAATTTTGTTGATAGGGAATCTGGAATTTTTTTCTTACCCACTCTCTTAACTCACGTTACATTTTTTTTAATTTTAAAAGTTGTTCAAGTCATTCTTCAGTCATAGCTGACACATCATAACTCATCATCATATTTGGGGATTTCTTGATACAGATACTAGAGTAGTTTGCCATTTCCTTTTCCAGCTCATTTTATAGATGGGGAAACTGAGGCAAATAAAGTTAAGTGACTTGCCAAGAGTCACATAAGTAATAAGTGACTGAGGCCTGATTTGAACTTAGGAAGGACTCCAGACCTGCCATCCTATTCACTGTGTCATTTAGCTGCCAAAGATAAGATCTCATAGTAGATAAAGAATCATTCTAAGAGTCAGAAATATCTAGTTTCAAATTCAATATCTGACACACACTAGCTGAATGATCCTGAGAATCTCAAGCTCTCAGTTCTTCAGACAATTCTATAAATGTATGAGAGGCAATGAACTATAGTCGATAGAACTCATAACCTGGGGACTGAGAAAATATAGACAGAGAGAATACAGAAAAAAGAGAACAGAGGCCATAAACAGGGTTGTGAAGGACAAATCTTACTTTTAGTTAAGCAAGTCCCTTAACCTTTCTGAGTCTTAGTTTTCTCATCTATAAAATAAGAGGGTAGATCTTGGTGATCTCTAAGGAAACTTTTAATTCTAATCCTGTGAGCCTCTAATCCTAAATTAAAAGTCAAAGTTAAAATGCTCTGATGTTAAGTGAAGTGAGCAGAACCAAAAGAACATTGTACACAGCAACAACAAGATTATGTGATTATCAACTGTGATTGACTTGGCTATTTTCAACAATGAGGAGATTCAAGATAATTCCAATAGACTTGGGATGGAAAATGATATCCATTTCCAGAGAGAGAGCTATAGAGACTGAATGTCGATCAAAGAATTGTATTTTCACCTTTTTGGTTGTTGTATGTTTTCTTATTTTTTTTTCTTTTTAATTGTTTTCCCTTTTGATCTGACTTGTCTTGTGCAGCATAATAAATATAAAAATGTATTAGGAAGAATTGTACATATTTAACCTGTATGAGATTGCTTGCTGTCTTGCAGAAGGGACAGAGAGGAGAGAGGGAAAGAATTTGGAATACAAGGTTTTGCAAAGGTGAATGTTGAAAATTATCTTTGCATGAATTTGGACAAATAAAGTACTGTTAAATATTTAAAAAAATAAAAAATGAATCCCTGGTTTATTTTAGTGAAGGGAGTTTCCACATAGGAAATTTTCCCCTACTGTCAAAATTGCCAGTGTGAAAAAAAAACAAAATAAAAACCAAATAGGAATGTGATATCCTGTATAATTTTATCTTTAAAAATTCTATAATTCTTTAGATCATCACTTTTCTTGATGTGTTATTTTACTGTAATCCAACATTTATACAATAAATTGATAGTGATGAAATAGGAAAAAAAAGAAAGCTTATCTTTGTTGCTGACCATGAGGTTCAAAAAAAAAAAAAAAAAACCTGACTTGGACAAGGTATTACTTCTTTCAGTAATAGGAATATAGGAAATGGGACCTCAGTGATATGAAAAAGTCAAAGGATTTGGAAGAAATTAATGAACTGTTTATTCTCTTTTGGTAGGCATGAGTAGACCCATGGGTAGAATTGATTTTTTAATAAATATTTGATGCCCTGTATCATATTTCAACTCCATCATATCTTTTAGAATTAGCTTTCCTTTTTCAGAGAGTATATAATTAAGACATTTATTAAGTGCATACTATGTGGCAAGCACAGTGTTTGGATATGATATAAAAAGATAAAAATAAAATTTATGCCTTCAGAGGAGGGAAGGAAGAGAGGGAATAAGCACTTAAGTTGCTACTACATGCCAAATATTGGGCTAAGCTCTTAATGTTTTATTGGAGGAGAAAATTAGTACATGTCTCTCTCTCTCTCTATATATATATATGTATATATATACACATATATACACATATAATATATACATACACACATAATAATAGATTATTTTTAGAATTTTGAGGTGAGGGTAAATATTGGTATCTGAAATTTCAAAGGTCTCATTTAGAAGTTTGGACCACATCTCCTATACCTACCTCATCAGTCACTAAACATTTAATTTATTAAGGCACTGTGCTAAGCAGTGGGGATACAAAAAGTTGAAAAAGAGAATTCCTTTCCTCAAGGAACTTAGTCTAATAAGGAGACATCAGTGCAAACAAATGCATACAGAAGAAGCTATATACAGAATAAATAGGAAATAATGAAAGAGCAAGGAATTGAAATTAAGAGAAGCTGGGGAAAACTTCCTGTAAAAAGTGGGGTTTTAGTCAGGAGTCAAAACAGAGAAGGGAGAGTGTTCTAGGCATGGGGGACAACTAGAGAGAATGTCTGGAGCCAAGAGATGGTGTGTCTAGTTCATGAAAGAACCAGGAAGTCTGTGTTACTGGGCTGAAGAGTAAGTGTTGGGAAGTAAGATAGAAGATTGGAAATGTAGGAGAGGGCTGGGTTATGAAGAGCTTTGGATGCCAATTAAACTATTTTATATTTCTTCTTCTAGGCATTAGGAAGTCACTGGAGTTTATTGAATAGGGTATGAGATAACATGATTGGACTTGCATTTTAGCACAATTACTTCAGTGGCTAAATGGAGGATATATCGGAGTAGGGAAAGGCTTGAGGCTTACAGACCCATCAGCAGACCATTGTAATAATTCAGACATGAGGCAATGAGGACCTAAACTTGAGTGGTGGCCATGTCAGAGGAGAGGAGGGGAATTATAGGAGAGATATTGCAAAAGTAAAATTGATAGACCTTGGCAATAGCTTGAGGGGGAAGGATAGCATGAGAGATAGTGAGGA
This sequence comes from Myrmecobius fasciatus, assembly GCA_023553655.1. NCBI lineage: Eukaryota > Metazoa > Chordata > Mammalia > Dasyuromorphia > Myrmecobiidae > Myrmecobius > Myrmecobius fasciatus. The sequence continues at coordinate 22,694 of JAJPUD010010015.1, forward strand.
ATTGTAAGTTGGAAGCCTGAAAGATTGAGAGTGGTGTTTCCCTATAGAGTAATAGGAAAGGTGGTGATGGCAGAGTTTAGGAGGAAATTTGAATTCTGTTTTGTACATATTGAATTTAAGATGTCTAATGAGCATCCCATTTGAGATTTCTGAAAGAAGATTCTAGATTGGAGGTCAGCAGAGAGACTGGAATAGAATAGATTGATTTAATAATAATCAGCATAGGAATGACAATCAAATCCATGGAAAATGATGAAATCACCAAGTATAGAAGAAGTAAAGAGGGCCCATAGGGGAACCTAAAGGATACTTATGGTAAGAGGGCATGGTCGGAAAGAGGATTCAGCAAAGGATACCAAAAAAGAGCCAGATAGGTAGGAGGAAAGAAACAATAAATGGTTAAAACTCATTGCCTCTGGCCTTTGGTCTGTAACTCCTTCCCTCCTCAAAGAGATTCTACCCAGTACTACTAGTATATCTGGCAAACTCTTTATATTATTTAATTAAGGACTATCTGAGTAAACTAGCTGTAACTTACACCTTAAATTCTTTCATTTCATTTCATCCTCATTAACACTACCCCATCTGGGTCTTCTTATCTCCATCTTATTAATAAGAAAATTAGGACATAGCAAATTTATATACATTTATCTGGGTCTCATGATTAGTAAATATAAGAGCAAGGTGACTTGATCTTAGATCTGATGACCTTAAGGTCATTTATTTATTTATTTTATACTGTGCCATGTTGTCTTCTATGAAAGACATGAAAACAGATGAGATTGTGAAAGGAGAGAATATAGAAAAAAGAGAACAGAGGCCATAAACAGGGTCGTGAAGGACAGTAATTAAGAGGGCATGAAAATACTTTAAAAGAAATCAGCAAAAGACACGTAGAAGGTTTGTTCAGAAAGGTGGGTAGTAAGTCAGAATAAGATAGTGTTAGAAACTTGGGAAAGACAACATATCTAGAAAAAATGACTGGCTAATTTTGTCATGTTATAGAAGGACAATGACTATCTGTTAATATATCCATACTTAACTGTAGCCTGCTTGGGGTAGGTGGAGGAAATTTATTTTACATATTTTGAATCCTCCCTGATGATCTTCTGGGTACATGACAATGTTTTTTCTCCTTCTCTTTGTTTTTCTATTTTTTTTTAAATTTTGTATATAGTTTTCAGTAAATAAATATTTTTTAAAAGTGTCTACTATGAGCCAGAAACTGTTCTAGGCTGAGGATATAAAGAAAGGCAAAAAAAATCCCTTCTATCAAGGAGTCTCCTTTTGCGGGGAGAAAACATGCAAAAAACTCCATACAAATGAGACATATGCAAGGTAAATTGGATCTAATTTCATAAAGAAGACACTGTATAGGTAAAAATTTTTCATTGTGGAAAAAAAGGAATATGAGTAAAAAGATACCTTCAAACCTACTATTTCCCCCCCTGTTTTTCATATTGTATTCAAAGCACTTAATTGACTGAAGTTGGAATCAGTGATGATGGTAGGTACACAGAGTTTTATTTCCTATAGACAGGATTATGGTTAAACAAAAATGTATTTCATTAGAACAAAACTCCATCAAAGTGTTTATGTCCTATGAGGTAAATTATATTTTGGATTTGATCCATATGTAAATACATAAGCCATTTTGCCTTTTGTTCTGAGACAAACCTGTGATTTCATTGGCAAGGAACTCCCTGGTAAGGTTCATTTACTCAATCAATGCAGTTTAACATTTTTTCTGCAACTTAATGTCTTAGTTGCCTAGGGCACTGAGAGGCTATTCGACTTGCCCAGAGTCACACAGCCAACATATATTAAATACAAAGTTAGAACCCAGGTCTTCTTGACTTTGAGGCTAGCTTTCTGTCCCCTATATCTCGCTACTCCATTTTGATCTAAAAATGTGATAAAATCGTTTGAGAATTTCTTTATTGTTATCTGAATTTTTTTTAAAAAAGAGAAATTGCTATATTCTATTTGCTGATTAACGAACTTTAAGTCCTACAGGGAACATTGCAAAACTAAATAATTTCCCTAGATGTTCAGTGCTGTTGGATTTTTTTCCTTAAAAGAAAATGTTAAAAAAAAAAAAAAGCTTAAAGAACTTTATTTGATGCATATTGAAACATCTAGATTTTGAAAGCTTGTGATTCCATAACATTTGATGCTAAATTCAGAATTTTTTTTTCTTTTTGACCTATGAGCTCTAGTAATTGATTACGATATTGCTGAAAGGTTTTCAGTAATAAGATTCAGTTCCATAATTGGAATTGCAGGTAGAGGTATCAGCTGAAAATCCCTGTCTCAAGGAAGTGAGAGTACTCAGTAAGGAGCCAAGGTAAAAATATGGACATAAGATAATCACAAAGCAAGAGATCACTTACTAGAAGTCGGACAGAAGAAGAGGGATATTAATGGCCAGGATATGATAACAATGTCCCACTCTCTCTAAATTCCTCTTGCTTGGAGCAGGAGCAGAGATGACTCTATAGGTGAAGGTCAAAATGTTCTGGCTTTCAAATCTAGGTTGAAATAAAGAATTTAGGTTGACTCAATCAGTGGATAATTATTTATTAAATACCTACTATGTATCAAGTATTAGGGAAGAAAGATCAAAAATGTTTCATGCCCTCAAGAACCTTACATTTTACTCAAGATTTCTAACTTAGAAGATTAGAAGAATAGCATTATCACAGATAGAAAGATACTAAATCAGTGAGGGAAAATGAATTTTGTTTGATTATTTTGAGTTGAAAGAATCTGTGAGATGTCTAACTGAAGCATTTTGTACAGGACAAAAATACTAAATATAAAAATAGGTGTCATGGCTTCAAATTCTAACTTTTCTATTTTGTTTTGTATTATAGGAATAATAATTTAAAACATCTGTGTAAATGCGCTTTCTCAATATAGTGATGTTTTATACCAGCAGAATGAAAGAAAAACTGAATTTCACGTATTTTATTAATTGGAGACCTACCAAATTTCTCTCAGAGGGCCACAGATTGGTCATTGAGGGACAAAAGTCTCCTCTAGTAAATTTACTGCTGGTAAATATATTGAACTTAATGCAAAGATAATTGAAAATCACTGCAATTTTTTTGTTTAGTTATAAAGTACAAAGAATACTCATCTATTTGGAAGCTGTTTTATATTCCTTAGAGAATTTGAAATCTTATTAAATACAATAAATCATCTTGAAAGACACTGAGTTACTTATGCCAATCCTTCAATTCAGGTATGCTGACCATCTTAAATCTGAAAATTTGAGAATGCTTTTCTTGTAAGGAGAGGTACACTTCCCGAAATCCTTAAAGAGTTTATTACAAGATGGTGGGCACAAGTGATAGTTAATGGTTATAAGTCAGGGGTGGGGAACATCTAGCCAACAGGCTGTATTAGGCTTGGAAAAATCATTTGGTTTGGCCCTGCCCAAGGCAATTGCATGTAGTAATGAGCTGAAAACTAGGTACAACAATCTCTTACTGCTTGAGTTTTCTATAAGTTGATAATTTTGTATGGCCCTAAAATGATGTTATAAATATCCAAATGGTCCTTGGCAGAAAAAAAGGCTTTCTACTCTTGTCATAAGTATAGGGTTTTGGCTGACAGAATTGAAAACTGCCATCTTTGGGAAAGTTTGTTTTTTTCTTCCTCCCATCATATCCTCTTCTCTATTAAAATATTAAAAAAGAGAAGAGAGTTGTCTATATTTTATAATACCACAATGCTTTTGGTAGCATAACAAGCATCTTTGAATTCAAAACACTAGAATGAAATGGTTTTATTTTATCAGTTCTTATTTTCCTGGGTGGTTTTTCCACTTTATATTTTTAGTTTGATAATGCCATATCTCTCAGATATTAGTTACTCAGTTGCTATCAGTGATGGCAAGATAGGGGGGAGTTAAAAATGAATTTCCCCAGACTGCTGTGATTTGTTATTTGTTATTTATCAGGCTTCCCTGACAGGAGTGATTTTACACCAAATTCTATAAAACCTCAAAGATGCATTGCATCTTTGTACTCTTTGTACTCACTGAATTTAGTAACTCTGCCACAACATCTACTACCCATTTCCTGCCACAGGTGTGAAGTCCATTGTAAAAGACTATCAAGGAAAGAGAGAAAATAGCAGTATTAAACACGGCCATGATGTGGTTGCATCCAGAAGCAGGATAGATGTTTGATGTCACAAACATATTGAACTTGGTTGAAAACTGCTGTATTATAGTGACCAGCGCTAAATTTAGGTGCTTTTTGTTTGTTTGTTTTGCCCCAAACAAATTTTGAGGGGATATTCAGGTATTAACATGTAGTCAACAGTTGAATTTCAGTTATTATCATCTTTGGGTTTGATAATGTTGAGGGGATATTCAGGTATTAACATATAAATAACAATTGAATTATTTGATAACAGTATTATTGGTTTTTGATAGTTTTGATTATAAAATAGATAAATCAACAAAGAAAGATTAGAGATTGAAGAATCAACGATTTTGGATCAGCCCTAAGAAATGTATTTTTCAACTTTCAGTATGAGAAAATATGAGGTTAAAACTGAATAGAGTAAACAAAAGCCATTTAGGCATTGGATCTTGAATAGTTTTTGTTTCTAATGGGAATCTTCAGAATTACTTAGTCAGAAATTCATGGACAAACTAAATGAATTATTAGTTCTGATATTACCATAAAAATAAGTCATGTGACTTAGCACTCCCACCATTAAAATTAATGAAAACTGAAACTGGTCAATATGTTATCCCTTAATCAGTCATAGTTATGGTACCCTATGAAGAAAGCTATTTTTTTAAAGAGCTGAAATGAGTATAAAAATGAACATAATAAGTTCAAACTGATTTCTATGCTCCTTAAAATTCTCTGGTTTATAAAATTAGTACATTTCACCTAAAGTGAAAAGGTGGAAGAGAAAAAAGAACAGGGAGAGAGAAGAATTGCTCAGCTTGAATTCAATACTCAAGGGAACATTAAATAAATTAGTAAAAAAGAGAATTATTTGATCCAAATGTGCACACATGCAAATCAATGGGCAATTAGTAATGCTGTGAACATAAATAATTAAAATCAACATCAAGTCCTAAGACAGATGAACAATGCTTGCACAATTGTGGAAAATATCAGAAAGTAGAAAATGTTTTGACATTTTCTCCTGCAACAAACCTTTATCAATTGTTGTCTCTGTCTCTGTCTGTTTCTGTCTCAGTGAGATTCAGATATGAAAAATGTTAAGATTAATTTTTCATAAAAAATTAACATTCTTGTCACAGTATACTAGCCTATATAATGTTAAGAAAATATAAAAACGTAGTCTATGTGAAATACATTTCCCCTAATTCCTACATAATGGCAGTATTTAGAATATTAGGTATACATAAGCTTAAAGGTAACTGGATGCCAATACCTATTTACAGACTGCAATTGAAACCTTGAGTAGAAAGCAGATAGCTAACACCAACTACAATGTTCAGGTGGAATGAAATATTGAAGCAATGATTAGAACAGTAGAAAGGTCCCCTTAAACAGGAAGTTTATGATTCTTATAGGCTAAAGTTGTCACATGAAATATCTAGTGTTTGAGGGATTTCACAGCTACAGTTTTTTTTTTTTTTTTAAAGCTTTTTATTTGCAAAACAGGTGCATGGGTAATTTTTCAACATTGACTCTTGCAAAGCTTTCTGTTACAAATTTTTCCCTCCTTCCCCCAACTCCCTCCCTTAAATGGCAGGAAGTCTAATACATGTTAATTATGTTAAAATATTTGACAAATCGAATACGTGTATACATATTTATACAGTTATCTTGCTGTACAAGAAAAATCAGATCTATGAGAAAAAAAATCTGAGAAGGAAAGCATAATGCAAGCAAACATCAATAGAAAAAATGAAAATGCTATGTTGTGGTCCACCCTCAGATCCCATAGGCCTCTCCCTGGGTGTATATGGCTTTCTTCATCACTGAGCAACTGGAACTGGCTTGAATCATCTCATTGTTGAAGAGAACCAAGTCCTTCAGAATTGATCATTGTATAATCTTGTTGCTGTGTATAATGTTCTCCTGGTTCTGCTCATTTCACTCAGCATCAGTACATGCAAGTCTCTCCAGGCCTCTCTGAAATCGTCCTGCTGGTCATTTCTTACAGATCAATAATATTCCATGACATTCATATACCATAATTTATTCAGTCGTTCTCCAATTGATAGGCATCCCTTCAGCTTCCAGTTTCTAGCCACTACAAAAAAGGCTGCCACAAACATTCTTGCACATGTGGGTCCCTTTCCCTCCTCTAAGATCTCTTTGGGATATAGGCCCAGTAGAAACTGGGTCAGAGGGTATGCACAGTTTGATAACTTTTTGAGCATAGTTCCAAATTGCTCTCTAGAATGGTTGGATCCATTTACAATTCCACCAACAATGTATCAGTGTCCCAGTTTTCCCACATCACAACTATAGTTATTGAACATTAATCATGAATTCCCCAGAAGCAACTGAAAAATTTTGTCAGTTTTCTTTTATAAAAAGAAATGACTTGGGAGATGATTCCATGATGATATAATCTCTACTTTGTGGGAATTTAATTTATTTAAATAATTTTAATCTAATACATATATACAGACATATGGCTCTTGGCAGTAAAAAGCAGTAAGTCAATCTTATTGCTTTTGTGGATTCCTTCAACAAAATACATACCCCCCAAGTAACATTGTAAATTTTTTCTTGCAGAAAGGAATAAAAATTAAGCTAAATGGGATCCCTCACCAGTTTTCAAACTAAAAGATATAGCTCAATCTTTCATTTTAAAAATACTTATATCTGACTATTTCAATTGATGACTATACAGATGCATGTCTCTAGATTAGATTTACTAATGTTAAATTAAGTAGTATTATGATAGACCTTGAATAACAGAGAATTAATATTACTTTGTCAAAATGACATATATAAACTATAACAATTCTAAGCAATGACTTTTATCTGAAAAAAACTTGATTCTAATTAGACACAGAATAGACTAAAGAAAGAAGCTAGGTATTAAGCTAGTTAAATTCTCTGGTTTATAACTTCATTATCTAAGATCACAGTTTTCTAAAATGACCTTCTCTTTATTTTAACACTGAGTCCAGCATGAGTGAATCATTAGTCTATTGAATGCAGATGGACCTAGGAAAAATGTATGTATGTGATAATCTTGTCACAATCCCTCCAGCCTCAGTGCAAGATTCTTCCCAAGTGTAGAATACAATGCATTTGTTAGGGACTTATCTCTTATATCTGGCAGTTAATAGTATATGTGGTTAGTAGTCCATTTCAGGAGACCTAAGAAAATAATAAAAATACATTCTATTTAAATATCGTATATTAAATTTGAGCATTGAAATGAAATCTAATGGGGTTTTCTTTTTTTTTTCTTTTTTTCTTTTTTCTTTTTTCTTTTATTTGCATAACATATGTGTGGGTAATTCTTCAACATTAACCCTTACATAACTTTCTGTTACAAATTTTCCCCCCAACTCCCCACCCCTTCCCTAGATGGCAGGATATCCACTACATGTTAATTATGTTAAAATATTGACAAATCGAATATATGTATACATATTTCCAAACTTATCATTGTTGTGCAAGAAAAATCTTACCTACACAAAAGATATATCAGATAAAGGAAACACAATGTAAGCAAACATCAAAAATGGGGTTTTCTTTAGAAGTACTCTGATTTGTCAATAGCCTTCCAAATATGACCAAAGTGAATATAATATCACTGATGTGATCTACCAAGGGAAGAGCACAAGGAGATCATAACTTTAAAAAAAAAATTCTGGACACTCTTATTAGCTTTTTGTCTCCTTTGTCATACTGTTGATTCATTAGCTCCAGATTTCTTTTTCATACAAAACTATTATTTAATCATACCTCATGCAGCCTGACTTTCTTTAGCCAATTTAAAAAAAATCTGTGTTGGATTTTATATTCATCTATATTAAATTTTGTTATATTAAATTCATGTAATTGTTTCCACTTGTTAAGGTCTTATTGATTTCTAATTGTCATCTTTTGTGTTAGCTTTTATTCTCAGTTTCATGTTATCTGCAAATTTGATAAGTATGCTATTTATGGCTCTCTATATATCACTGATAAAAAGGTGGCTAAGAACACAACATCATGATACTCTAATATGGACCTTTCTTTAAGTTGACAAAAGTCCCTGTTAATGATTTTCCCTTAGGTCTGGTCACTAACTCTAACTGTCCAATAATTTAGTTGATACTTTTCAGAATAGCATTTAAGTCTATTAATTGAATTGCTAAAACCCCAGTGCTTATTGTTGATATCATTCCCTAAATGTGTCAATTTAGTAATCTTGACTAAAGATGAAAACTAAACCAAGATATAGCAATAGTAATCACCTACTTAATAGATGCCACTGCCAAATACTTTTAATCTCTCTTATGTGGAACTTTTCAAAATTAGAGACAAGATACAAAGTCATATGGGAATAGGCTGAAGTATGTATCATTTTTATTGTCTCTACTGCTACTGGAGTTGTCCTGAGTATGGTCTCAGTTGACCTGTAAAATATGAGTGCAAAACATTTTATTCAATTACATAAAGGCATTTTTTTTTCTGTCTGGGCACAATATCATCTCCAGAATGTTAAATGTTAAAAGAAAAATCGTAACAAAATATTGATTTATCCCAAGGCCATTTCTATCTGACCATTACACTTCCATTGAAACAGATGAGAAGAATGATGATGATGTTGATAAGTTGATGATGACTATAACACCCTTGAACAACCTTGTTAAAAATAGTTTATTTTAAGCCCAGGGCTGGGCTTCAATTTTTAAATACTATACCTTGCCATTTTAGAACACTACAGGGAACATATAAGAGCAGCATGGAATATTTAACATTTTCATGGGATAATTTAAATTTCTGAGGGAAACTCAGTGATATTCTCTCTGAACACAGCTGGAATTCTCACTTGGGATAGTTCAGTTTCCATATTGGATCAGGCACATTCCTTTTGATTGTATTCTTAAGTGCTTATTAAATATATGTATATATAAGATATTTATATGTGTGTGGATATATACATATATATGTATATGTGCATACATAAATTTCTATTCATTATTTGCTTTTATATATATGTGTATATATATATACACACACACACACACACACACACACACACACACACACACACACATATATATATGAACTTGTACTTTTGGAAGTTGTGATAAAAAGCAAATAATGAATAGAAATTTATGTGGAACAGGAAATGAAGGTGGCAATTTTCAGGTTGTTTCCAAAGTTTGAGAAAGTGTTTAATCCTCTCCATAGGTACATGCATATCATGGGAAATTATAGTTACTTAAGAATAAAACAAACATTTTCTTTCAATGTATGTATTTTTTTCAAATAGTTGCCAAATTATTAGGACATAACTACTTATTAAGGCATTTGAACTTGCGTACTTGATAAAGCAATTATTTGGTATTTCTTTTGGTCCTACGGTGCTATGAAAAATTCTGGAGTAACTAAGGGTTCTATGGACCAAGAAATGTATCATGGTAATCTCTGAATGGAATGATAAAATAATTCTTGTTCTACTTTTTTTCCTTTGACTTTGGGGAGTTTGTTTTATTTTTTAACTTTTAAAAATAGCTTATTTTCAAAAATATGCAAAGATAGCTTTCAATATTTACCCTTGCAAAACCTTATATTCCAAATTTTTCTCACTCCTTTCCCCCACCCCTCTCCCCTAAACAGCAAGTAATCTATGTTAAACATGTGAAATTCTTATATACATACATATATATATATCCTTTTTTAAATTAAAAAAAAATTAAAACTTTTTATTTACAAAACATATGCATGGGTAATTTTTCAACACTGATCCTTGCAAAACTTTCAGTTCCAGTTTTTTCCCTCCTTCTCCCCACCTCCTCCCTAGATGGCAGGTAGTCCAATACATGTTAAATGTGTAAAAATATATGATAAATCCAATATATGTATACATATTTATGCAGTTATCTTGCTACACAAGAAAAACTGGATTTAGAAAGAAAACAACCCCTGAGAAGGAAAACAAAATGTAAGCAGACATCAACAGAAAGCATGAAAATATTGTGAGTGGGCCTCACAATATCATCTCCAGAATGTTAAATGTTAAAAGAAAAATCGTAACAAAATATTGATTTATCCCAAGGCCATTTCTATCTGACCATTACACTTCCATTGAAACAGATGAGAAGAATGATGATGATGTTGATAAGCTGATGATGACTATAACCCCCTTGAACAACCTTGTTAAAAATAGTTTATTTTAAGCCCAGGGCTGGGCTTCAATTTTTTTTTTTTCTTTTTGCTAAGGCAATTGGGGTTAAGTGACTTGCCCAGGGTCACACAGCTAGGTAATGTTAAGTGTCTGAGACCAGATTTGAACTCAGGTCCTCCTCACTTCAGGGCTGGTGCTCTATGCACTGCGCCACCTAGCTGCCCTGGCTTCAATTTTTAAATACTATATCTTGCCATTTTAGAACACTACAGGGAAGTGTTCTACAGGCCTCTCTCTGGGTGTATATGGCTTTCTTCATCGCTGAACAATAGGAACTGGTTTGAATCACCTCATTGTTGAAAAGAGCCATGTCCATCAAGATTGATCATCGTATAGTCTTGTTGTTGCTGTGTATGATAATCTCCTGGTTTTGCTCATTTCACTCAGCATCAGTTCATGCAAGTCTCTCCAGGCCTCTATGAAATCATCCTGCAGGTTGTTTCTTACCGAACAATAATATTCCATGACATTCATATATTATCATTTATTCAGCCACTCTCCAATTGATGGGCATCCATTCAGTTTCCAGTTTCTAGCCACTACAAAAAGGGCTGCCACAAAAACAATTCTTGCACATGTGGGTCCCTTTCCTTTCTTTGAGATCTGTTTGGGATATAAGCCCAATAGAAAAACTGCTGGGTCAAAGGGTATGCACAGTTTGATAACTTTTTCAGCATAGTTCCAAATTACTCTCCAGAATGGTTGGATCCATTCATAGTTCCACCAACAATGCATCAGTGTCCCAGTTTTCCCACATCCCCTCCAACATTCGTCATTAACTTTTCCTGTCATCTTACCACTACACACCTATTAGATTGGCTATCTCAGAGTTGTCTTAATTTGCATTTCTCTGATCAATAGTGATTTGGAGCACCTATTCATTTCTTCAGTTTCAATTTCTTCATCTGAAAATTGTCTGCTCATATTCGTTGACCATTTATCAACGGGAGAATGGCTTGAATTTTTTATAAATCAATTTTTATTATAATTATAAATATATTATGAATTAATTATATATTTTAGAAATGAGGCCATTATCAGAACTTTGAATGTAAAAATGTTTTCCCAAATTGCTTCCCTTCTAATCTTGTCTGTATTAGTTTTGTTCATACAAAACCTTTTTAACTTAATATAATCAAAATTATTTATTTTGTGATCAATAATGATCTCTAGTTCTTCTTTGGTCACAAATGCCTTCCTCCTCCATAGATCTGAGAGGTAAACTATCCTTGATATGTGGTGTTAGGTGTGTGTCAGTGCCGAGTTTCTTCCATATTAGTTTACAATTTTCCCAGCAGTTTTTGTCAAATAGTGAGTTTTTATCCCAAAAGCTGGGGTCTTTGGGTTTGTCAAACACTAAATTACTATAGTCATTGACTATTTTGTCCTGTGAACCTAACCTATTCCACTGATCCACTATATTTCTTAGCCAGTACCAAATGGTTTTGATGACTACTGCTTTGTAATATAGTTTTAGATCTGGTACAGCTAGGCCACCTTCATTGGCTTTTATTTTTTCATTAATTCCCTTGAAATTCTTGACCTTTTGTTCTTCCAGAGGAATTTTATTATTACATTTTCTAGTTCAGTAAAATAGTTTCTTTGGGAGTTTGGTTGGTATAGCACTAAATAAATAGATTAGTTTAAGTAGTATCATTATCTTTATTATATTCGACCAATCCAAGAGCACTTGATATTTTTCCATTTGTTTAGATCTGACTTTGTGTGGAAAGCATTTTGTAGTTTTGCTCATATAGTTCCTGACTTTCTCTTGACAGATAAGATTCCTGAATATTTTATACTATCGACAGTTATTTTAAATGGAATTTCTCTATATCTCTTGCTGTTGGATTTTGTTAGTGATGTATAAAAATGCTGATGATATATGTGGATTTATTTTGTATCCTGCCACTTTGCTAAAGTTGCGAATTGTTTCTAGTAGTTATTTAGTTGAGTCTCTAGGGTTCTCTAAATATACCATCACATCATCTGCAGAGTGATCATTTGGTTTCCTCATTACCTACTCTAATTCCTTTAATCTCTTTTTCTTCTCTTATTGCCAAAGCTAACATTTCTAAGACAATATTAAATAATAATGGTGATAGTGGGCAACCTTGTTTCACCTCTGATCTTATTGGGAATAGTTCCAGTTTAGCACCATTACATATGATGCTAACTGATGGTTTTAAATAGATGCTACTGATTATTTTAAGGAAAAGTCCATTTTTTCCTATACTCTAGTGTTTTTAATAGGAATAGGTGTTGTATTTTATCAAATGCTTTTTCTTCATCTATTGAAATAATCATAGGTTTTTTTTTTTTGTTATTTGGCTATTGATACAGTCAATTATGGTAATAGTTTTGCTAATATTGAACCATCCCTGCATTCCTGGTATAAATCCTACTTGGTCATGGTATATTATTCTGGGGATAATTTTCTGTAATCTCTTTGCTAATATTTTATTTTATTTTTGCATCAATATTCATTAGGGAAATTGTTCTATAATTTTCTTTCTCTGTTTTTGTTCTACCTGGTTTAGGTATCAGAACCATGTTTGATAGGAGTCCTTCATTCCTTATTTTTTCAAATAGTTTATATAGTATTGGAATTAATTGTTATTTAAATGTTTGGTAGAATTTACAGGTAAATTCATCTGGTCTTGGGGATTTTTTCTTAGGTAGTTTATTAATAGCTTGTTCTATTTCTTTTTCTAAAATGAGAGTATTTAAATAATTTATTTCCTCTTCTGCTAATCTGGGTAATCTATATTTTTGTAGGTATTCCTCCATTTCACTTAGGTTATCAAATTAATTTTGATAAATAAAGTATAAAGTTGGGCAAAATAACTCCTAATTATTGTTCTAATTTCTTCTTCATTGGTGGAAAGTTCTCCCTTTTCATTTTTGAGACAAAAAATTTGATTTTCCTCTTTCCTTTTTCTAATCAAATTAATGAGAGGTTTATCTGTTTTGTTGGTTTTCTTTCATAAAACCAACTTTTTATTTTATTTATTAATTAAAAAATTTTTTTACTTTCAATTTTATTAATCTCTCCTTTTATTTTTAGAATTTCAAGTTTGGTATTTGGTATTTTTAAAATTTGTTCTTTTTCTAGCTTTTTTAGTTGCAAGCCCAATTCACTGATTTTCTTTTTCTCTATTTTATGCAAGTAAGTATCTAGAGATATAAAATTTCCCCTTATTACCATTTTGCCTGCATCCCAAAGTTTTGCACATTGTCTCATTATTTTCATTCTCTTAGATGAAATTATTAATCGTGTCTATGATTTGGTGTTTCATCCATTCATTCTTTAGGATGAGATTATTTAGTTTCCAATTACCTTTTTGGTCTATTTTTTTCTTTCCCTGGCCTTATATTGCATGTGGTTTTTATTGCATCATGACCTGAAAAAAATGCATTTACTATTTTTGCCTTTCTGAATTTGTTTTTGAGGTTTTTATGCCCTAACTCCTTTCTGTCAACATTTAATTTTCTCCAAAGATCTATCATAGCTAACTTTTTCTAACATTCTGTTTACCTCCTTAACTTCCTTCTTATTTATTTTGTCATTTGATTTATCTAGTTCTGAGAGAGCAAGGTTGTGATCCCCCACTAATATAATTTTGCTGTCTATTTCTTCTTGCTGCTCTCTTAACTTCTCTAAGAATTTGGATGCTATACCACTTGCTATATATGTTTAGTATTGATAATGCTTCATTATCTATGGTACTCTTTAATAAGATATAGTTTTTTTCCTCATCTATTTTAATTAGCTCTCTTTGCTTTTACTTGATCTGAGATCAGGATTACTACCCCTGACTTTTTTTCTTCACCAAAACCATAATATATTCTGCTCCAGCCAAATGTATATATCACTGTGTTTTAAATGTTATAGGATTCTGGCTTTTAATCCAGTCTGCTATATACTTCTGTTTTATGGGAGAGTTCATTCCATTCACATTCACATTTAAAATAACTAATTCTGTATTTCTTGTCATCTTATTTACCCTGTTATACTTTTATTTTTCCTTTTCCCCTTCACTCCTCCTCAGTATTTTGCTTTTGATTACAGCTTCCCTCAAACAGTCCTCCCTCTTTAGAGCCCCTCCCCCCTTTTTCACCTTTCCCCTAATTATTCTGTTTTCCCTTCTATTAATCTTTTCCTTTCTTTTCCCCTTTCCCTCCTACTTCCCCATAAGGTGAGATATTTCTCTATGAAATCAAATATGCCTGATATTCTCTCTTTGAGCTAAATCTAATGAGAGTAAGATTCACTCCTTGCTCATCCCCCTTCCTTCTTTCCCTCAATTATAATAGGTTTTCTTTGCCTCTTCATGAGATGTAATTTCCCCTATTTTACCTCCTTTTTCCCCTTTTTCTGGTATGATCCTCTTTCCACCTCATTTTTTTTCATATTATCATAATAAAATCAAATTATACCTGCATTCTCTAAGTATACGCATAACAGGAATATAGTTCTCAAGAGTTCTTTCCTTTTTACCTTTTTATGCTTACCTTGAGTTCTGTATTTGGAGATAATTAATTTTTTTGTTCAGTTCTGGTCTTTTCATTAGAAATAGGTGAAATTTACCTATATCATTGAATATCCATCTTCTTCCCTGAAAAATAATACTCATTTTAGCTGGATAGCTTATTCTTGGCTGTAATCCCAGTTCCTTTGCTTTTTTGGAATATCAGATTTCAGGCCTTTCCATTCTTTAAGGTGGAAGTTGCTAGGTCCTGGGTAATCCTAATTGTGGCTCCTTGGTATTTAAATTGTTTCTTTTTGGATGCTTGCAATATCTTTTCCTTGATATGATAGTTCTGAATTTTTAGTCATGATATTCCTTGGGGATTTAATTTTTGGGTCTCTTTCAGAGGGTGATTGGTGGATTCTTTTGATGCTATTTTATCTTCTGATTCTAAAATATCAGGGCAGTTTTCTTTTATGATTTCCTTAAGATAATGTGTAGGTTCTTTTTTTCATCATGGCTTTCAGCAAGCCCAATAATCTTCAGATTGTCTCTTCTAGATTTATTTTCTGGGTCTAGGAGATATTTCATATTTTCTTCTATTTATTCATATTTTTGTTTTTGTTTGATTCTTAAAGTTTTATTGAGTCATTCACTTCCATTTGTCCAATTCTAATTTTTAGTGTATTATTTTTTTCAGTTACCTTTTTTAGCTCCTTTTGCAATTGGCCAATTGAATTTTTTGGTTCATTGCATTCTTTTTCCATTTCACAATTTTTTTTTCAGTGAATTAGTGTCTTTTTCATATCTCTTTTGTAGGGCATTTATGCTTTTTCTGCTCCTTCTTTCAATGATCAAATTTCATTTCCCCATTTTTCTTCTAACTCTCTTTTAAGATCCTTTATGAAATCTGCCAGAAAGTCTTGTGAAATGGGGACCAGCTCATTTCTCCCTTTGGTGCTTCCTCTGGGGTTGCTTTATCTTTAGGGACCTCAGGATTTGAAGTCTGTTCTCTCTCTACATAAAAGCTGTCTATGATGAGAGTTTTTTTTTTTAATTCATTTTTTTTTAAGATTTGAGGTCTATTCAATGAAAAGGAGGGACAGCTGCTTTAATTTGCCCTGGGGCAGTTCTGCTGGTTGATTTTCAGTGCTGGTTAATGATGACTAGGTGCAGTGTTCTTCTGGTCTCAGTGATTTACAATTTGTCTTTTACAAAAGGCAAATCTGCTAAACCATTTGTTGACAACCAGAACAGAGTGGCCTAAGAGGCTCACAGAAGATTCCCAGGTGTGTGGAAGCTGCAATGCTCTTACTACCTGCCCCAGTTTCTTGCCCCCATCTCCCTGTGCTGTGGTCTGGGCTCTGCAAACTGTCCCCCTGCCTGTTTGAAACAGACCTGTTCTGATGTTAGTCCAAGGTAACTTCTAGAAATGTCTTGTACTCCAAATATTTGTGGGTGCTTTGACTCCAAAACCAGTTTAGAGGCTTAATCTGCTGGTAGTTTGAGAGAATGTCAGAAGACATCACAGAGAGTCATGTCTGCTCTCTACCATCTTGACTCTACCCCTGGAAGTCTTGTATATATATTTCCATATTTATTATGATGCACAAGAAAAATCAGATCAAAATGGAAAAAAGAGAAAAAGAAAAAAGCAAGCAAAAGTGAAAAAAAATGTGAAAATACTATTGTGATCCATATTCAGTCCCCATAATTCTCTTTCTGGATGCAAATGATTTTCTCCATCACAAGTCTATTGGAATTAGCCTGAATCACCTTATTGTTGAAAAGGTCACATTTGTCACAGTTGATTATCACATAATCTTGTTGCCACCATGGACAATGTTTTCTGGTTCTACTCACTTCACTCAGCATCAGTTCATGTAAGTCTCCTCAGGCCTTTTTGAATTCATCCTGCTTGATTGTTTCTCATAGAAAAATAATATTCCATTACATTCATATACCATAATTTATTCAGCTATTCCCCAACTGATGGGCATCTATTCAGTTTCCAGTTCCTTATCACTAGAAAACATTTTTGCATATGTGGGTCTAAAGGTGACTTTTTCTTGGGACTTCTTTTAGCTACAATCCTCTTTTTTGAGATGCCTGTGGAATTAACAACCATCCTTTATTTCTGTAACAGTTCAGTTGACCCTTTGCTTAACTTCTTTAGACCAGATGTTCTGAATCTCATTTCTCCTAAATTCTGAGATAGTGTCTTCACATACCAATTTTCAGAGCATGTCTTTGATTCAAGAAGGTTTGCAGGACCTCTTCACATTCATTTCTGATCATTTGATTCAATCCAGAAATGGTTTCTCCTGAATAAGCACCACAATCAAATGGGGAAGTTTCAAACTCACTCTTAAATAACAACAGTGATATAATAATACATAAAAATTATATACTAGTTAGGGAGGGAAAAGGAGCCCATTAAAAAGGTGTAAAAAGCAACTTGTTACTTTAATAATTGTTGAACAAGCTAGGAAAAAAACTTGTTATCTAATCAAAACCTTTGACTCAGTTACAACTTATTCATATATAGAATTTATTCATATACAGAAAATATGACATATAATATGTCTATTTATTTAGACATATATCTAAATGTATATATATATATATAGCTGGGTCTATAGAAAGAATTTTAGAGTATTTGATGATCACATTAAAAATAGTTTTCTATTTAAATTCGGCCACCAACACAATGTCAAAACTAATTGATATAAAATGGTATTTTTCAGGGAGATGGTTAAAATTCATTATCGTTGTGCCTAGCCTTCAAGTGATTATCATCTTTCCTAAGTAGGTCAAAGATAACTAACAAATTAAAGATGGAGTAAAACAGAATTCTCTTTTTAGTCATGTGATTTACATGAATGGAATTATATAACTATGCTGAAGGAATACATTAATCTTCCATATCATGGAATCTTTCTAGAGTGACAATAAATTGTTGTTTCTACTGGGGAAGTAGATAATTCATAATATAGTCCAAGGAAAGAGTGAATTTAAATGTTTTGAGCTTGAATCTAGGGGTTATATTGAACCAATAAAAAAAAGTGATGATATGGTATGAATTGTTTGATCTACTCTAGGCAAGACACATGAAGTGTGACGATGCAAAGAAAAAAGTTGCAGCAACATTAAGAGAATTATTAATACTCTGGAACAAAAACTTAATGTTAGGAAAATATCTATAGCAACTAGCATCTAATCAATAGCAGTTTGTTTTAATGTAAATACTTGGAATTATCTAATGGATCAAAATAAGGCACATAACACTATAATTCTTCTTGTTCTTCATATTTACTGGAATTTAGGTGTTCTGTCCCTTCTGCATATCTATCTCTCCTTCTCTTCCTCCATAAATACATTACTAATAAGTTTGTCTATAAAGGAGGTATGAGATTTAGTAGACTACAAGCATAGAATGAGTTAATGATATGACAACTTAAAATTCATTCAAATTTAGGCTTATTTGAAAGGAGCATGGCAAAAAGGACTATCTTAGAGGTGATGGTCCCATTGGACTCTGCCCAGATGGAGTGTTAAAATTTAACCAGTTGGCATCCAGGGAAAGTAAGAAGGAAAGTAATGATACTTAAAGATCATACCATATGACCCTCAGTTGAAGGAATTGATAGTTTTTTCTATTATTAACTTATTAAAAATGTTTTTCAGTTCCAAATTCTTTCCATTCATTTCCCCTAGTATTATGTAGAACTCAAAAAATATGATATCTATTATTCATGTGAAGTCATAAAAATATATTTCTATATTAATCATATTCTGGAAAAAAATTAAGTTAAAATAAAGGGAAAAATGTGCTTTCATCTTCACTGTGTGTCCACCTGTTCTTTCTCTAGAGGTAGATAGAATTTTATATCATGAATCTTTTGGAATTGTGGCAGATTATTGTTTTTATCAGAGTTACTAAATCTCCCACAGTTGGTTATCTTTACTATATTGCTGTTACTATGTAGATTATTTTCTTGGTTTAGCTCACTTCAGTTTGCAACAGTTCAGATAAGTCTTCCCAGTTTTTAAATTTTTTTTTTCCTGAAACCATTCATCATTTCTTTTTTTGTTGTGTACCTTGGTAGTGTAGTTGGATAGATGTTTGCGCCTAGAGTCATGAAGATCTCATTTCAAATCTAGCCTCAGACAGCAGCTGGGTGATTCTGGACAAGTCACTTAACTTTGCCTCAGTTTCCTCATCCTTAAAATGAGCTGGAGAAGGAAATGGCAAAATAACCTCAGTATCTTTGACAAGAAAACCCTAAATAGTGTTATGAAGTCAGACAAAACTGAAATGATTGAACAACAAATTTAGTAATTTGGAGAATTTTTTCCTATGATTATTGATAACTTTAATTTCTTTCTCTGGAAAATATCTGATTATATTGGACCATTTATCAACTTGGGAAGGACTCGTATTTATTTATTTATTTATTTTTAATAAATTTGGCTCAGTTCTCTATATACACTATTTGAGAAATGAAGCCTTTATCAGAAAAATCTGATGCAAAATTTACTCCCAACTGGGAGATTTTAGCCTGGTAGTAACGTGATAGTTTTCTTTATACTTTCTAAAGGATACTTTTATGTGAAGGTGATTAAATTTATTTGTTGTTTGCCATCTTGTCTTTAGAAGGCAGAGGTAGAAGGAGTGGGGGAACATTGCAGAAAGAAAGATCTTAGCTCAGCATAGGGAAAGAATTTTTTAAAATCAGAAGGATTCAAAAGTGGAATGCATTCCTTCAGAAGCTAGTAGATTTTCCTCATGGGAGATCTTCAAGTAAAAATGAATGTTTATAGGTAATAAAGGGGATTATCACCTAGATTTGGGTTGAACCGTATAGCCCCTGAGGTCTTTTAACACTAACTTTCTTTGTGATTATGTCACTTTTAATTGAGCCAATATGCCAATCCATTGCCATTTTAAGCTTTCTCTCCTAGAGGGCCTTCTAGTAAGATCAGGTGTCAGAGATTAATAATTAACATTAGCATGCTAATTTCTCAACTAAAGGTTCTGCCTGGGCTCCTTAAGCGATCACTAGGCAAGATCTGCAAACACAGAAATCCTGATCAGAATATTCAAACAACTCTCACTTACCACTTTTACCTCTTCTGTTTAACAAGTCTGTTAGCTATGCTGCTGGGTCCCAATAAAAGGAGGCTATTTAAAAGGTTCAAAGGGAGGCTATTCCATGAATCAAATTTCTCTAGGGGAAAGAGATGGTTAGAGAATACAGATAAAGTATTGTCAAGGAGTATTGCTGTTTCTTCTCCTGAAATTGAAAGGGTCGAAGATGGATAGAGGGACCAGAAATATTTTGAGTTATAGATGAGAGAAGTAAAAGAGGTCATATCTAACAGCCAAGTGTTGGGGGTGTCTGCTAAAAGTGAGAATCATGATGGGGGAAAGGGGAGAAATCAGTTTTACAGGTGAAAATGAAATAGTCCACCCTCTTCATTTATTTACTAATTTTTTAAAAAGAAAAAAAAAAGAAAAAAGCTATTGAAGCCCAGAGAGGGGAAGGGATTTCTTTGTGTAGCAGAGCTGAAACTCAAATTCAGGTATGTTAGTTTCAAATATAGGAGCTTTCCTAGTGGATTTGGACCTTCAAGGGCAGTGGAGGCAGTTTAGGATAAACTTTGTAAAGAGTGAGTAATAGAATCATTAATAGATAAAGAAAAGTTCGGCTGAGCATCTATGGTGAACAATACAAGTTATAATATAAAGTATAGTTTTAGTTGGACATTGAGGGGAATCTTTTTTTTTCAATATTGCTCTTGGTCTAAGACTAGGAATAGAGAAAATGAGCAATGAAGATGGATTTGTTATTGGAGAACACAATTTAGATCACACAAATTAAAGGTAAGAAATTCTAGGATATTAGAAAGGGCAAAATTTTAGAAAGAGTTGTGCTTTTTATTTTTATTTTGTAAATGTAAATTTTGTAAAATTTTATAAATTTTATTTTATTTTGTAAATGTAGGAAAGCAGGTACATGTTTGTATTGTTGGTGTAACTGAATTTTTTCAACAATTTTTGAAATCAATTTGGAACTATGTCTAAAAAGCCAATAAAAGCTTAAAAAACATCATCAAACTAATTTTTTAAAAAAGCCTAAAGCTTAAAAATAGAAGCACCCACATTAAAACCTTTGCATAATCTTGACCCAGTGACACATATAGTAGATCTACCTCCAAAAAAGCAGGAAAAGAATTCTTACATACTCAGATATTTATAGCACTTCTTTTTGTAGTGACAAAGAACTGGAAATTGAGGGGGTGCCCACCAACTGGGGAATCACTGACAAATATGTTATATGAATAATGGAATAATATTATTCTCTCAGAAAAAGGGGGATTAAGAAAAAAGCAGGAAAACTTGTATGAATGATTAATGTTCTTTGTCATTCTAAAAGAGAACCAAAGACATCATGAGGGCAATGTTTTGACTTGCTTGTGAATTGGATTTAAGGGAAACAGAATTGCACAAAGTCTTCAGCCTTACTCTCTCTTCCATAGTCAACAAACACTGAGTGGCAAGAGAACATCAAAATGACTGGCTATGGCTCAGGATGCAGTTGATGACCTTGGTCTTTCTAAATTAATGATTTTCTCAGCCTCAGTTTTTCTGAGGCAGTGCCCATAAAGTAACTAATACCATCACAAACATATCAATCTGAGAGGGGAAGACTCAAAGTTTCTGCCTGGAACAAAAAAAAATTGTTATTTTCACTCATTCTGAGTCATCAGAACCTAAACAATGAGCCATAGAAGTTTGAACTGGACTACAATTGGCAGTGAAATCTAGAGTGATTTGGGGTTTAAAGGGTAGACAAGTAAACCCATTTGAAATACAATGGGCTGGTCCAGGGAATCACAGGACTCCTTTAAAAACCATATATATATATATATATATATATATATATATATATATATATATATATAAACCTATTGTTTCAGAGTATTATTCAAAAAATTATAAATGAAAGCTGCTTGGGATGAAAAATAAATTGAATGAGCTTTCGGAAAAAAATCTAATCCCAAACTCCCAAATCTTACAGAATATAATCAACCAAAATTATATTCGTACATACAGAACACCTATTCATGTAAGAATATGGCTCCTCAAGTAGACAGAGAAAGGACTATATAACAAGGGGGCTGTAACTATGTTTGATTAGTAATGAACCTCTTAAACAGTGACCCCGTAAAATTTCTATCATGTGACAGTACTTCTAGATTCTACTTGTGGGACTGATATTTCTAATTGTAAGGCACAAGGAGAAAAAAGTGAATGGGACAAAATCTATAAGTCAGTAATAGGTTAGAAGAGAAGATTCAAAATAGAAATCTTAGAAACTATGATTCTATGAGAAAAATATAGATGAAAGAATGAATACATAAGTATAAGGAACATGAATTAAAGAATAGAAGTCTAAGACAGACAGAAAATGAAGAGAATAAGGGAAATCTTTTTTTTGATAAAAATGGTGAACAAAGAAGAAAAAACAGCAAAAAGTTGAAAGAAAAGAAGAAAGGAATTTGCTTGACAACTGAGAAAAAAGTAGGGAAGAAATAGGTTAGTAGATAAAAGAAAAAGGAAATAAGTACAATGTCAAAACTAAGGAAAGGAGTGACAAATGGTGGGAAAAAAATCTGAAAATTAAGGAAAGAGAACCTCTTAGAATAAGTTTGCATTGAAGTGGATTAAGCAAGAGTAACCTAAGAGACAGAGTACCAAAGTGCTCTTTTTGTAGAGGAAGAGGACAAAACTAAAAATTCTAATTCAGAATAAAACAATAATAGAGACAAATGGGAGGAAATTACAAAAGTAATTCATATTTTTAAATGTGAATGTATTGAATTGTACAATAAAATGAAAAAGTGACAAATTGGATAAGAAAATAAAACTCCACAATTTGTTGCTTGTAAGAAAAACATGCAAGACACCTAAAGAAACTTCTACTCCCAGGGTGGAGAGAAAGTTTAGATAAAGAAAATAATGATCAATTTGTCTACGAAAGTTTTTAAGGTCACTTAGAAGGTAGCTTGGTGTGTCAGTGGATAGAAGGCTGGACCTGGAGTCAAGAAAACCTAAATTAAAAAAAAAAGAATAGAACTAAATAAACAATTTATACAATAATGACAACAGTAAAACAACCAGGATTCTAGAGTTCCGACAAAGAATTTTAACTTAGCTCTTTAAGGTGAAGAGATGAACTTAATATACAGAACGAGACTGACATTTTTTCTTTTCTTCTAATTGAGTAGAAGGGGAGGTAAGAAGAAAAAACAAAATGCTAATTCTTTGAAAAAAGGGATGGAAAAAAAAACCTTGATCTTAATGGAAAATAAATTTTAGCACACCTATGCTACTTTGACTATGGCAATAAATCTATTAACATGCATGTATTGAGTGCCTCCTACCTGCTAGACAGTAGCTGCTCAGGATAAAAATATAACAAATACATAAGGAATTTACATTTGAAGACAATAACTACAGATATTAGTATGTAAAAGATAAATATAGAGAAATTAAACACAAATTAGTTAAATGTTAGATACTTTGGAAGAGAGACCACCAGCAATTGAAGGGTTCAGAAAAGGCTTTATTGAGAAGGTGATATTTGTACTACATTTTGAAGAAAAGAGAGATGCTATGTCATAGAGATGAGGGGCGAGGGCATTTGAAATTTGAGTGATGGCTAGTGTTAAAGAATAGACATGAGATAGGATTGATGTATGTGAGGAACTGAGAAAAGCTAGTTTGTATGGATTTCAGGGGACTAAAGCAGAGAGTAATGTGCAAAGAATCTGGAAGGTGGGTTGGGGCCCGATTGTGAAGTGCTTTAAAAAGCAAATAGAGGAAGTTATATTTTATTCTAGAGACAATAGGCAGTCTCTGTAGATGAATAACTGATGTGACTAGAACTTCACTTGAAAATTAATTTGGTAGCAGTGCATAGGGCACCTAGATGGCTCAGTGGATAGAGTGCTGAGCTTAGAGTCAGAAAGATTCATTTCCCTGAATTCCAATCTGGCCTCAGATCTTACTGGGCAAGTCATTTAACCCTATGGGTTTCAGTTTCCTCATTTGCAAAATGAGCTGGAGAAGGAAATGGCAAACCATTCCAGTATCTCTGCCCAAAAAACCTCCAAAAACCCAAATGGGATCGTGAAGAGTAAGACAAGGCTTAAATGAATGAACAAAATAGTGTATATGATAGAATAGAATAGTAATTGACTTGAGGCAGGGAAAGGAATTAGTAGACTGCTATAATAGACTAAATGTGATGAGAGCCTGATTTAAGGTGGTGTGAGTAGAGAAGGGATCAAATGTGAAAGCTATGAGGGTAGAAATGATAAAAGCTGGCAATTGATTGGCTATGTGGAGTAAAGGAGTATGCAGAGTTGAGGAGGATGCTATGGTTATGAAACCCTGAACACTTAAAGGATGATGGTACCTTGTAGGATGAACAGAAATAGAAAAGTCTGGAAAGGGGAGATTTTTTTTTTTTGAGGAAAGAAAATGAATTTAGATCTGGGCATGTTGAGTTTGAGATGTTTCTGAGAGCCATTTTGAAAAGTTTAATAGGCAGTTGGATGATTGGGACTGAAATTTGATTGGGCAAAGAACAGGACAAGATAGATAAATATTAATCATTTGTACAGACATGATAACAAGCCCATGGGAGGTAATGTGGTTACCAAGAGAGAAAGTAAAGAGGGAAGAGAGAATTTTGAACAATTCTAATAAAGGGATATAAGGATGAGGAGTCAGAAAAGGAAGAGAGAGCAAACAGGAAAGAGAACCAGCAAAGAATAATATCATGAAAATTCAGGAGAGGTTAAAGAGAGGATGACAAGAATTTATTAGGTACCTACCATGGGCCAAGCACTGTTCTTAATGCTTTGCAAATAATAGTTGACTTGATCCTTACAAAAATCTTGTGAGATAGATATAAATTCTATAGTCATTTTATAGGTGAAGAAAATGAGACATATTAATTGACTTGTCCAAGGTTACATAATTAAGAAATACCTGAGGCTGGAATTTGAACTGTTTTTCCTTACTCCTGGCTTACCTCTCTATACAGTGTACCACTTATCTGCTTCTTGTTGAGGTTCAGTGATGAGGAAAAGGCATTTGGCAATTAAGAAATTATTGATAATGAGATTTAGTTGAAGTCAGAAACTAGATTGCAAAGGAGTGAGAGAAGTGAAAATAGTGAGTTTAGATGGCTTTTTCTAGAAGTTTGGCTGAAAGAATAAGAATAGTTAGAAAAAAATATCTTAAGGAATTAGTAAATATAATGAAGATTTATTAAGTGTAGAGGAAACCTGAACATAATAAAGGTAGTAGGGAAGGAACTTATGGCTTATGAAAGGGTAAAGATTTGAGAGAGTATGTGTGATTAATATTAATTTCTGCTTGAGAAGATGAGAGTTGATGTAATCAAGTGTACATGTAACCGGGGTTGGCTTGCCAAGAGAACAACCACTATCAGAGAATTGGGATAAAGAGGCAAGAGTGGGGGATGGTTTCAAGGCGTTTTAAAATGAGAATGAGAGAAGACTGAGGTCATCAAATGTTCACAATTTTCTTGGCAAAATAAGTCAATTCCCTCAACTAAGAAATGTTTAAGGGTAATGTGAGAGGTTTGAGGACAAAAGAGATTTGGAATCACTGCATTGGAGAATGAGATAATCAATTGGGAAGGAATACAAAGATTGTCTCTATTCAATAAGAGCCCAGTTGAAGTTGGCTTGGATAAAATGAATGTATAAGGTATCCAGGTCAACATGATTGTGTTACTTCTTTTAGTTTTGTTCATCAGTATAGAGTATGAGTAGGGGATAGAGTACCAGGCCTGGAGACAGGAAGACAATCTTCTTAAGTTCAATTTTGGCCTTAGATACTAGTTATGTGACCCTATGAAAGTTACTTAACCTTGTTGCCTCCCATAAAATGAGCTGGAGAAAGAAATGGGAAATCACTGAATTATCTTTGCCAAGAAAACCCAAAATGAATCACAAATAGTCGGACATAACTGAAAAACAACTAAACAAAACAAAACAAAAAAAAGGGTATAATCATAAAGGCATTTTGAAGTTCATATAACATGGGTGATTTTAAAATCAAGAATATAATCATCTCTGTGTATAGCTGAGATAAAGGGGAAGACTATGCCACAGGAACTGAATAAATTGAGGAATAGGGAATTTAAGATACTTGAGAGTATTAGTATATATTTGCAATCCCATAGTGTTAGGGCTGGGATTGAATTGGAGAAAGCCTGTGCATCAGGTATTGAGTTCATTGAGTCCATTCATCAGTGTGACTTTATAGAATATACATAAATTTCTCTCTTCAGCCTTATCATGTTTTTTTTTTTGAAAATCAGGAGACTATTTCTTTGTATGACAGGGGAAGTCATTCAGCAGAAATGGGGAATACTGCTTACTTTTTTCTAACTTTGAAATATCCTTTTTTTTTTTTTTTAATCACAAGATATGACAGAATTCCAATGTTTGTCAAGAATTTATAACAGAGTTTGCCTTCAACTCAGTTTCAACTTTTAATCTCTTTGGCAAAGCTTGATACTAATTCAGCAGTATTTAGCTCAGTACACTCCAAAGTCAAGATTCCAGTGAATGTCCTGGGGAGAGGAATTGCCCCAAGGTTCACTTCCCTTGTTTAGCCCTGGAGATAATTAAACTCAGCAATTCAGTCTTTGATGGTATTACTTGTTTGCTGATTTAAAAGGACTGGATTTAATTTGCTTTTTTACTAGTCACTGAGCAGATTTCAATTTCCATAACATGTGGCTTTAAAAATGTGGTAGATCGCTCCTTTAGAGACTGACTTCATGAGAAAGAATCTTCTTTTTTCTTCAGAATGGCTGTCATGTGCAAGGAGGGCTAGCTCTGTTCTGTTTTACTACCGAATTTATTTCAGAGCAGATTATAGAAATTGGGAAGAGGCAGAATTAGGCTTGAGGAAACACCAACTAATAACTGGAGCTGCCCCAAAGTGGGTGGGCTGCCTTGGTAGGTAATGAGGATTTGGGTGGAGGCTGGATAACAGTTTATCAGATCAATGGATAATAGATGTAGGTTATCTGAAAGTCAAATCTCAAAGGCTATCTGAAATCCCCATATTTTATCAATTAGGAAAGTGAGACCCAAGGAGGTAAAATGATCTCACTAAAATCACATAGGTAATAAGCATCATAGACAGAAATTGAACCCAGGTCTTTTGACTCTAGAATCAGTTCTCCATCTCCCCCTCCCCCATTCCTCCCTTTTTCATTCCCTCCTCTCCTCCTTCCTCCCTTTTTCTTATCTTTCTTCCTTCCTTCTTTCTTTCCCTTCTCCCTCTCTCTCTTTTCTTTTTCTTTTTTTCCCCATACTACCTTCAGTATTTTGTAGAAAGGATTGCTCTCCAGAAATTGATTGAACTGCATGACCCTTGAGGGGTCTTTTGATTCCAAAATCCTGTGATTCTTGATAAAGCATCATGGATAGTTCTATGATTCTAAGAACTACTCCAGGAGACACCATATAGAGTTATCAGCAAGTAGAGGTTGAAATCAGAGAATCATCTTGGGTAATTCTTCCATTACTTTGTTTTCATGAAACAATAACAAAATTTATTATAAATATTGCCTATACTTTACCTTTATATTGTAACAATCTCTACTGTAAGAATTTAATAGAATCACTGAACTTAATCATATCCATGATCATATATCTATTCTGTTTTAAGGTTTTCAAAGTATTTTCCTCACAAAGATAATGTAAGACAGGTAGAAAATTGAAAACATGGAAGGACATTGCTAGGCTAAAGATGCTTTTAGCCTTACTTCTCTAGGGAGTTAAAAGAAGAAGAGGAAAAGCCAACTTGTTAGGCTAAACAATTACATGAATGTAACATTTGACAAAATTTATGTTTTTCAGTATTTCTCTTCTCCTCTCTACATTTTTGAAGAACAAAGGCGAAGTCTGATCATCCACTTTAGGAGTTTGCAAGCTTTTCATGATGTTTTGAAATAAAAATATAGTGCTTCTAGTTGTCACACATTTTTTGTATACAAAGATAATAATGAATTACTCACCATGAGTTGGGCATACATCCTTGAATATTTTTGTACTAGCAGTGATGGGCTGCCCTTAGATCATCCACATTTTCTTACTAGGCCTTATGACCAATGGTCAGAACTAGGGATATAGAATGTAGTCTTCAGCCAAGAAACTCTCTTTAGAGAGTTAACATGTCTATAAATGATTGATTGTACCTTCTTAGCATCATATCCCCAGTGCTATAATTAAATGACTAGATAAGATTTTTGCTAAGAGAATATAACATTGTTACTGTGATTCTCACAATTACTTTTGTTGCTTTAACAAAGAGTGCACAAGCATAATTACCCAGCCAGAATGCTTCAGATGCATTTGCCTCCGAACTTTTCCTGTAGTTTTGTAGTTGTTTTCTCATCAGTATGTGTCTAGATCCTGTGTTCTTATCTTGGCTCTACTCCATAGATCCTCCATTTTTTTTTTTTTTTTTGAGGTTAAAAGGTCCTTTCTTTGGATTTATTTAAGTAAAGTAAATTTTGTAAATAATTATTGTGTTAGAAGCAGGGAAAGTTATAGGTACTAGAGCTTTTATTTTATTGATACAGGGAACTTCTTTCATTGATGTGGGTATTTATTGAATCAAACCATTTAATTGAAACATGTTTTATAAAACATATATGATGACCCAAAGGTATATGTAATATTTCATATATTATGAACTTTGTATTATGAAGATATAATTTATAATTTATTAAACATAGTATTTTTTGATATTTCTATAAGAAAATGGGAATTTCAGGAATTCAGTCATTTCTCTCTTGCCTAATAAAGGAAATTCTGGGAAGTTGAAAAACTCCTGAATAAGGCTATCAAACAGTAATAATAGTCAAAGAACCTTTTCCCAATAATTTGGGGTTTGTATATCAACTAGCCTCTAATTCTTTAGGTGTTCCCAACTCTCCCCCATCTCCATATAAGCATAAAACACCGCTAATCCTCAATGGCTCTTCTGCCTCCACTCTACAGTGCCAGGTCTTGCTCAACCAAGAATTATTTTTGTTCTAAGTTTCACTTGAGGTTCCTAGAAGATATGATCTGTTCCTTTATTCCCTGGCTTCTCCTCTTGATTGTGAGTATGGATATCTTTTTAAGGAATCTGGTTTACTTTACTTTTTCTGTCTTGGGTTCTCCATGTTTTCTATATTTTTGACCTCAAACCTCACTAAATCTCTAATAAAACAAATTCTTGCCCTGGTCAAGAATTTTGGTCTTATTATGATACTTTTAAAAATGTATCATCTTTTTTGGATCTTTCATATTTATTTAATATATTAATTTTCCCCAGTTATATTTAAAACACCTTTTTATAATTAAAAAAAAAAAAAACCTGAGTTCTAGATTCTCTCCCTTCCTCTCCACTCTATACTTTAATAAGTCACTTGTGAAGTTATGCAAAACATTTCCATGAAAGTCATGTAGTGAAAGAAAACTTATTTCCCCCCTTAAAAAGCCCCTCATGAAAAAGAAAATTAAAAATATGTAGTATGCTTCAATCTGTTTTCAGACAGTCAGTTCTTTTTCTGAATATGTAAAGGATTTTTCATCATAAGTCCTTCAGAGTAGTCTTGGATCACTGTATTGCTGAGAATAGTAAAGTCATTTATAGCTGATTATCCTAAAACATTGATATTATTTTGTATACAGTACATTTCACTCTGCTTGACTTCATGGACCACTTTTCAGGTTCTTCTGCGAGCATCCTGTTCATTGTTTTCCATAGAACAATAATATTCTATCATAATTACATACTAAAATTTATTCAAGCATTCCCCAGTTAATGGGCATCCCTTAGTTTCTAATTTTTTAACCTAAGAAGAGAGGTGCTATAAATGTTTTTGTTCATATAGGCCCTTTTACTTTTTTTTTTTTTACTTTTATTTTATTTGCAAAACATATGTATGGGTAATTCTTCAACATTAACCCTTACAAAGCTTTCTGTTACAGATTTTTCCCCCCAACTCCCCATGCCTCCCCTAGATGGCAGGATATCCACTATGTGTTAATTATGTTAAAATATTTGGCAAATCGAATATATGTATACATATTTCCAAACTTATTGTTGTGCAAGAAAAATCGTATCTACACAGAAGACATATCAGATAAAGGAAACACAATATAAGCAAACATCAATCAAAAGTATGAGAATGTTATGTTGTGGTCCACATTTCACATCCCTCTCTCTGGGTGTATATGGCTTTCTTCACTGAACAATTAGAACTGGTTTGAAACATTTCATTGTTGAAGAGAACCATGCCCATCAGAATTGATCATCATATAGTATTGTTGTTGCTGTGAATAATGATCTCCTGGTTCTGCTCATTTCACTCAGCATCAGTTCATGTAAGTCTCTCCAGGCCTCTCTGAAATCTTCCTGCTGGTCGTTTCTTATAGAACAATAATATTCCATAATATTCATATACCGTAATTTGTTCAGCCATTCTCCAATTGAAGGGCATCCATTCAGTTTCCAGTTTCTAGCCACTACAAAAAGGGCTGCCACAAACATTCTTGCACATGTGGGGCCCTTTCCTTCCTTTATGATTTCTTTGGGATATAACCCCAATAGAAATGCTGCTGGGTCAAAGGGTATGCACAGTTTGATAACTTTTTGAGCATAGTTCCAAATTGCTCTCCAGAATGGCTGTATCCGTTCACAGCTCCAACAATGCATCAGTGTCCCAGCCTTCCCACGTCCCCTCCAACATTCATCATTAACTTTCCCTGTCATTTTAACTAATCCGACAGGTGTGTAGTGGTACCTCAGGGTTGTCTTGATTTGCATTTCTCTGATCAATAGTGATTTGGAGCACTTTTTTATATGACTACAAATAGTTTTAATTTCATCCTCTGAAAATTGTCTGTTCATATCCTTTGACCATTTATCGACTGGAGAATGTCTTGAATTTTTATAAATATGAGACAATTCTCTATATATTTTAGAGATGAGACCTTTATCAGAACCCTTAAATGTAAAGATGATTTCCCAATTTATTGCTTCCCTCCTAATCTTGACTGCATTGGTTTTGTTTGTACCAAAACTTTTTAACTTAATATAGTCAAAGTTATCTTTCTTTCGATGAAGAGTTCCTGTTCTTCTTTGGACATAAATTTATTCCATCTCCATAGGTCTGAGAGGTAAACTATATTATATTCCTCTAATTTAGTTATAGTATCACTCTTTATATCCAGATCATGAACCCATTTAAATCTTATCTTGGTGTGTCATGTCAGGTGTGGGTCAAGCCCTAATTTCTTCCACACTAGTTTCTAATTTTCCCAGCAGTTTTTGTCAAATAGTGAGTACTTATCCCAGAAGCTGGGGTCTTTGCATTTATCAAAGACTAAATTGCTATAGATATTTCCTAGTTTGTCTTGTGATTCTATCCTATTCCACTGATCGACTATTCTATTTCTTAGCCAGTGCCAAATGGTTTTGATGACCACTGCTTTGTAATATAGTTTTAGATCTGGTACAGCAAGTCCACCATCATCAGCCTTTTTTTTTCATTAATTCTCTTGAAACTCTTGACCTTTTGTTCTTCCAAATGAATTTTGCTACTATTTTTTCTAGAGCTGTAAGATAATTTCTTGGGAGTTTGATTGGTATGGCACTAAATAAGTAAATTAGTTTGGGTAGTATTGTCATTTTTATTATATTTGCTCAGCCTACCCATGAGCATTTTATGTTTTTACAATTGACTAGATCTGATTTTATTTGTGTGGAAAGTGTTTTGTAGTTTAGTTCATATAGTTCCTGACTTTCCCTTGGCAGATAAATTCCCAAATATTTTGTACTATCAACAGTTATTTTGAATGGAATTTCTTTTTGTATTTCTTCCTGCCTAACTTTATTGGTAATATATAAAAATGCTGATGATTTATGTGGATTTATTTTGTATCCTGCAACTTTGCTAAAGCTGTGAATTGTTTCTAGTAGTTTTTTAGTTGAGTCTTTAGGGTTCTCTACGTATATCATCATGTCATCTGCAAAGAGTGATAATCTGGTTTACTCATTGCCTACTTTAATTCCTTTAATCTCTTTTTCTTCTCTTACTACCAAAGCTAACATTTCTAAGACAATATTAAATCATAATGGTGACAGTGGGCAGCCTTGTTTCACTCCTGATCTTATTGGGAATGGTTTTAGTTTGACTCCATTACATGTGATGCTTGCTGATGGTTTTAAGTAGATGCTAGTAATCATTTTAAGGAAAAGCCCATTTATTCCTATACTCTTTAGTGTTTTTAATAAAAAATGGATGTTGGATTTTATCAAAGGCTTTTTCTGCATCTATTGAGATAATCATATGATTTTTATTAATTTGGTTATTAATATAATTGATTATGCTAATAGTTTTCCTAATATTGAACCAGCCCTGCATTCCTGGTATAAATCCTACTTGGTCATGGTGCATTATCCTGGGGATGACTTTCTGTAATCTCGTTGCTAGAATCTTATTTAAAATTTTTGCATCAATATTCATTAGGGAAATGGGTCTATAATTTTCTTTCTCTGTTTTTGTTCTACCTGGTTTAGCTATCAGCCCCATATCTGTGTCATAGAAGGAATTTGGTAGTACACCTTCTTTCCCTATTTTTTCAAATAGTTTGTATAGTATTGTAATTAATTGTTCTTTGAATGTTTGGTAGAATTCACATATAAATCCATCTGGCCCTGGAGATTTTTTCTTAGGGAGTTGATTAATAGTTTGTTCTATTTCTTTTTCTAAAATAGGGCTATTTAAATAATTTATTTCCTCTTCTGTTAACCTTGGCAATCTATATTTTTGTAGATATTCCTCCATTTCATT
>JAJPUD010010015.1:56756-67181 GCA_023553655.1 Myrmecobius fasciatus
TTTATTAATTCAATAGTTTTCTTATTTTCAATTTTATTGATCTCCCCTTTAATTTTCAGAATTTCCAATTTGGTATTTAATTGAGGGTTTTTAATTTGGTCTTTTTCTAGCTTTTTTAATTGTAAGCCCAGTTCATTGATCTTCTCTTTCTCTGTTTTATGCAAGTAAGCATCTAGAGATATAAAATTACCCCTTATAACCGCTTTCGCCATGTCCCACAAATTTTGGTATGTTGTCTCATTATTGTCATCCTGGATGAAATTTTCGATTGTGTCTATAATTTGCTCTTTCACCCATTCATTCTTCAGGATTAGATTATTTAATTTCCAATTAACTTGTGGTCTATTTTCTCCTGGCCTTATATTACATGTGAGTTTTTTTGCATCATGATCTGAGAAGGATGCATTTACTATTTCTGCTTTTCTGCATTTGATTTTGAGGTTTCTATGCCCTAACACATGATCAATTTTCATATAAGTTCCATGAACCCCTGAGAAAAAAGTATACTCCCTTCTATCACCATTCAATTTCCTCCAGAGATCTACCATACCTAACTTTTCTAGCCTTTTGTTTACCTCCCTAACTTCTTTCTTATTGATTTTGTGATTTGATTTATCTAATTCTGAGAGAGCAAGGTTGAGATCCCCCACTAGTATAGTATTACTGTCTTTTTCTCCTTGCATCTCTGTTAGTTTCTCCTCTAGGAATTTGGATGCTATACCACTTGGTGCATATATGTTAAGTATTGATACTACTTCATTGTCTATGTTACCCTTTAGTAAAATATAGTTTCCTTCCTTATCTCTTTTAATTAGATCTATTTTTGTTTTTACTTGATGAGATAAGGATTGCTACCCCTGCCTTTCTTTGTTCACCTGAAGCATAGAAGATTCTGCTCCAGCCCTTTACCTTCACTCTGTATGTATCTCTATGTTTTAGATGTGTTTCTTGTAAACAACATATTGTAGGATTTTGGCTTTTAATCCAGTCTGCTACCCACTTCCGCTTTATGGGAGAGTTCATCCCATTTACATTCACAGTTAAAATAACTATATCTGTATTTCCTGCCATCTTATTTACCCAGAGTTATGTTTTTCTCTTCCCTTTCCCCTCTCTCCCTTCCCCCCTCCCCAGTACTTTATTTTTATGACCACCTCCCACCAATAGTCCTCCCCCCTTTGGAGTCCCTCCTTCCCCTTTATACCTTTCCCCTAACCCTTCTATTAGTTTATCCTTTTCCTTTCCTCCTTTCCCTCCCACCTTCCCACAAGGAGGGTCAGGCCTTTCTTTGTAGCCAAATGTGTCTGATATACTCTTAGAGTCCAATCTAATGAGAGTAAGGTTTACACAATACTCATCACCCTCCCTTATTTCCCTCAATTATATTAGATCTTCTATGTCTCTTTATGAGATTTTGCCTTATTTTACCTCCTTTATTTTTACTTTATTTTGCCTCCTTCCCCCCCTTTTTTCAGTATAGTATCCCTTCCACCTCTAATTTCCTTTCCATTATTATCAAAGAAAAATCAAATTATACCTCCATTCTTTAAGGATACCTATAGTAGAAATATAGTTCTCAAGAGTTCTTTCCTTTTTACCTTTTTATGCTTCTCTTGAGTTCTCTATTTGTAGGTCAAATTGTTTGTTCAGATCTGGTCTTTTCATTAGAAATAGGTGAAATTCTCCTGTGTCATTGAATGACCACCTTCTTCCCTGGAAGATGATGCTCATTCTAGTTGGATAACTTATTCTTGGCTGTAATCCAAGTTCTTTTGCCTTTCGGAATATATGATTCCAGGCCCTTCAATCCTTCAATGTGAAAGCTGAGAGATCCTGCGTAATTCTAATGGTAGTTCATCAATATTTGAACTGTTTTTTTCTAGCTGCTTGCAATATCCTTTATCACACATTGGTGTGATAGTCCTGAAATTTGGCCACGATATTCCTTGGGGTTTTAATTTTGGGGTCTCTTTCAGGAGGTGATCGGTGAATTCTTTCAATGCCAATTTTGCCTTCTGATTCTAAAACATTAGGGCAATTCTCTTTCATGATTTCCTGGAAGATAGCATCCAGGTTCTTTTTTTCATCGTGGCTTTCAGGGAGTCCAATAATCCTTAGATTGTCTCTCTTGGATCTGTTTTCCAAGTCAGTTGTTTTTCCTAGGATATATTCCATATTTTCTTCTATTTTTTCATTTTTTTTGTTTTTGTTTGACTGATTCTTGAAGTCTTATTGAGTCTTTTACTTCTATTTGTTCAGTTTTAATGTTTAAAGTATTATTTCCTTCAGTTATCTTTTTTAGCTCCTTTTGTAGCTGGCCAATTGAATTTCTTGATTCAATGCATTCTTTTGCCATTTTGCCAATTTTATTTTTCAGTGAATTGTTGTCTTTTTCCAATTCACCAGTCCTGTTTTCCAGTTTTTGATATCTCTGTTGCCCTGATCTCAATTTATTTCCCCATTCTTCTTGTAGCTCTCTTTTGAGATTCTTTATGCAATCTTCCAGGTAAGCCTTCTGAAAGGGAGACCAGCTTAAGTCTGCCTTTGTGGCTTCATCTAGGATTATTTTCAGAATCTCAGGATCTGGGGACTTCTCTACTTTTTCTCCATAAAAGCTCTCTACGGTGAGAGCTCTCTTCTGCTTCTTACTCATGCTTTTGAGCTGAGGTATCAGTCACCAGCAGGGAATATTGCCGCAGTTTCAATTTGCCCTGGGACAGTTTGCCGAGTTGACTTCCCGTCTGAGGCTGGTCGGGCTAGATCTGCACTAGCACCACATTTTCAGCTGCTCTCAATCCACCCTTTACCAAAGGCAGATCTGCTAAAGAACCTTCTCCGCAAACAGAGCAAAGTGGCCCAGGCGTCTCCCAGGGGCTTCCTGGGTTCCTAAAATCCACCCCTCTATCGCAGCCCTGACTTCCACCCCGGCTGGCGTCTGATCTCGGCGAATGGCTGATTCCCCTGAGGCTAACCTTCTCCAGAGTTTTTTCAAAATAGATTGTTGATAGAAGTGCTTTGTAGTCCAGGTGTTTGGTGGAGCCCTCACTCCAGAACCAGTTCGGAGGCTCAATTTGTCTGGGTCTGAGAGAAGGTCTCAGGAGCTCACAGAGAACGCTGTCTGCAGTTTGCCATCTTGGCTCCTTCTTCTTTTTTTAAATCTCTTTTGGATTCATAACTAGTAGTGATATTGTTAGAATCAAAGAATATGTGTGATTTTACAGCCCTTTGGGCATAGTTCATATGTTTTGATATGATACTATTTGTATGGGAAAATGAATCAATTTATGTTCCTTTTCCAAGGAAAGAAAGATAGCATGGTATGTGTAGGAAATAGAATGATGGTCTCAGAGTCAAGAAAATCTAAGTGCAAGTCTTAATTCTGACAAATTAAGATCCTTTCTCTCGGATCAATCTCAACTTTTCAGTTTCCTTAGACAAGTCTCAAAGACTATAAATTTGAGTGTGGTCAATTATTTGAATTGATAGAGCTTCAGATGACACTACTAATTCCAATGAAAATAATAGATCTGATTCAAAAATTAGTTAGAAAAAACTTTAGATAAAAAAATATGCTTTAGACCAAAAAGAATTGAATTTTATGCTTGGAAGTTTCCTTGGATATTATTTTGTCCAAACTATTAACTTTATGGGTGAGGAAAGGAGGAAAGAGAGAGAGGATAAAGTTAAATGAGTTGTCCAAAGTCATTTGGACAAGTATAAAAACAAAAAATTTTTGGTTATCATTAATATAAACAATATTCAATTTTATTAATATCAATCTTTCTAGTACATGAGAAATTACTCTAATATTGTATGTTTTATAAACTTGAAGCTCTTATTATTATTGATCTGTTTAGAGGAGAATTCCTAATCAGCCTGTTTTTTTAAAATCCCATTCAATAAGGAAGTTTGTGATTTGTATAAATTATATGTTTAATTTTTAGATTGCAATAAATTCCAAGTGATTTTTCTTCTATCTTATTTATTTGATTATTTAAAAGAAAGTGAAGGATTACTCAAGCTTCAGGAAGGCAGTTTAACTGAAGCCAAATTTGTAGGTCACAAATATATGGCTACAAGGAGACATTGCTAAAGAAAACTTTTATAAATCCCGGAGTTAAGCTCTCACTACACTGATCCAATTATCACAGTTCTGTAAGTTATTAGATGGTCTAACTAGGAGGCACAGTGGATAACACTGGACATGGACTCAGGAGGGTTGGAGATCAAATTTGACCTCTGAAATTTACAAGCTGTACAGTCCTGGACAATCTTTTTCAGCTCTAGTTTCTTCTTCTGTAAAAGGGGGATGATATTGTACCAGTGTTGTTATGAGGATAAAATGAGATAACGTTTGGAAAGGACTTTGCAGACCATTAAGTTATATTATTATATAAATGCTCATCACTGTTACTATAGTAGTTACTCCAGTTGAAGTTTTCATCATGACTCATCCAATTGGGATAAGCCTGTTTTGGACTTGATGTGGTTGATTTTTAATCAACAATAATCCATCCTGAGCCCACTCAAAACCTTACATTCTTGGTACCCCAGGAGCACAGAATTTGAGAACTAAGGGTCACCTTCATGCTGTCAAGAGGCATCAGAGTATGGCTTCAGTAAGCAGATCTCAGTTTGAGGAAATATCCTGAAATACATTTCATAGGTCTATAAGACTGCATATATTTGTTGTTGATCCCAGCAATTTCTTTGGTATCACCTAAATTAAATTCCTTAGCTGGTCATCAGAAAAAAAAAAAAGAAAGAAAGAAAAAAGAAACATCTCTTTGGTTTGACTCTTTGGCAAAGACATTTGTAATGACTGCAGATAAACTTCATTCTCTTATCCTCACTCCATCAAATTCCACAGAGCTGGATCCCTGCCATGAAACACCTAATCTCCCAGGACAAACTGTGAACTGGGGAGGCAGCAGCTGCCATTGTAACTTGAGTCTTTGGGATACTTTGTGATACACAGAGTGGCAATGGGCCAGATCCATTGTCTAGAAAAATTTAATTCAATTTGATTCAATAAGTATTTATTGATCTCACACTACATGTAAGGTAGTATATTAGGCACTAGGGGATAGGAAGAATTTTAAGCTGTGAACCATTCATTTGAAAGGGTTTATAACACCGAGGATAAGATAGGAACATTATAATTTACATTTATATACAGTACTTTAACTCAAGTTCTCATTTGATCTATACAATGGTCTTTTATAGCACCTGGAACCATTTCCCATCTCACATGTGAGTCCTTTGGGGTAAGCTGTTAGAGGTTCAAGGTACATTGTGGTTGAGCAGCTGCTTAAAGACAATTGATAGCTCATAAACTCCCACCATTACATTTATCTTTATTAGAGGACATGGTTCATGAAAGAATGTATGAAAAACCCTTTATTAAATCCCTATTGTGTGTCAGATGCAGAGGATAAAAATATAGAAATGGGATTGTCTTGAGGAACAGGAGTCAGCATGACACAATGGAAAAAGCACTGGCTCTAAAGCCAAAGAGCCTGGCTTCAGATTCAATCTCTGATAATACCTGTATGACTGAGGGTAAGTTATTCAATAGCCTTACACCTGTTTCCTTATCTAGGAAATGAGACATTTGAACTAGATCTGAAGTCAGTCATGCTTTTAGATCTGAGTTGATTTGGATTTAAGGCATGGGCAGATAGCTCCTTTTGAATCTCAGTGGGATCCATCAGAGTTTGATTTTCTAGTGCTACATTTCAGGAAATCACAAACCTTTAGAATGATAGGTCTTAGAGGACTGTCCTTCCAATCAATCCTTTTCAAATTCATACTTTTTAATGTATTTTTGTTGTTGTTCTTCAGTCATGTTCAACTTTTAGTAATTTCATTGACATGCCTGATTTAGGAAAGAGAATAAGGAAATAAAGGAACTGCTGTGGTTGTTCAATCATTTCAATAGTATCCTATTCTTTGTGACCCTATTTGGGGTCACTCAGCTAGTAAGTATCCAAGGCTGGATTTGAACTGTGAGATTTTCCTGTCTGCAGACTTAGAGCTCTATCCATTGTGCCACAGCCAATTTCAAGCTTTTTCAGGCTTTGAAACAAATGTGGTAACTTTAAAGAAGATTGTGTCACTATTATTATCACTATATTTTCATTTGTCATCTTTTTTTTCTTCTCATGGATTTCAGATAGAAATGGATTGAAGACAAATCATCACCCTACTATGATACTCTTGTAGAATGGTGGATATGGTGTCGGGAAGAATTGAGTCAAATCCTGCCTCTGAAAACCACTAGCTCCGAGAAAATTGATTAACTTCTTTTAGATTCAGTTTCTTTCTCTGTAAAATGGGGATGATAATAGCAAGTGTAACAATGAGTTGTGAGGATTAAATGAGACACTAAATAGAAAATATTTTGCAAACATATATATATATATGTATATGAGACAATATAAATAAAAGGCACTAGTAAATATTAATTCTTAGTATGTCAAATTTTCTGTAGATTATCATCTAACTTGATGAAATAATTGCTTTTTATAATTTTTAAATTATTCTTATATATTATGTAATAATTATTAAATTAAATTATTATTGAGATTTAACGTCCTTTTTTGTAGACTGACTTAAAGCATCTTCAAGATAGCTGTACTTAAAAAACCCAGATGGCAAATATTATATGTATTTTATCCTGTTCCTCAGGGTTTAATGTCTTCCAAGTATATATATTTTAAAGGTTTTTCATTACATGTAGTATGGATAGTGTGGGTATTTTACATATATGTATGTATATATATACATGTATATATAAACACACACACACACATGCACACACACACACACACACACATATATATATATAGTGTTTATGCCTGGGTAGTTTTGCGCAACAGTCTTGTGATAATATTCTGGTTTCAGTATAGTTTCTTGATTTTATTTTCAAGAATATTTTTAGGTTTATTTTTTGTAGTATGTAGGTTTGTCATGTTTACATGCTTTTAATGTATGATTTTAGTCTATGGGTCATGTCTCACTAAGTATTTAGGTACTATATTTTAGTGCCTCTGAAAAATTTTTATTAATTTTTGACTTCCTTGAGCATAAACCTTCATTAATTTTTGCATGGTGATAATCTGATTCTAAATGGCTATTTCATGATAATCTGATTTTAAATTGCTATTGAGAACTCTAAATTTCAGAGAAAAGAAAGAATCAAAGAGATTTAATGAATTGTTAGTTCATGCAGTTGATGTAGGTCCCTGGACATGGGGTTTTGCTAGGACTTAAGTGCAATGTGCTAAATGCTAGATGAATGCTATTAAATAATAATAATTACAGGAACCTGATGAAAGGAGAAAGGAAATTATAGGTGATTTTATAGCATGATAGAAGGTTCCATGGAGGAAAATATTTGTCAAGGAAATGAAAAAAAAATAGAACAATTATAAGAACATTTCTCCCCCACATTTATGGATTCATTAGAAAGTAAGAATACTTGGATGAGATCTTTGTGTATTTGGAAGAAAGTGTGATCAGATAAAGTATGGGAGCTAATATTTTATATCCTGGTGTCTGTCCTTAGTTTCCAAGAGTTCATGTGCTAGTTAAAAGATTGAATTTTGTTGTGTGTATTATCAAAATCTAAGTTGTCATTTATGAAAACTTCAGCCAAAAACTTTTAATATTTCCATTTGAATCATATTTGAGGAAAATTTGAATATTTCATGCAAAAATCATGTCAATATTAACTTTGAGCACTGAAATAAATTTTTTCTCAAAATTCCAACAGGTTAATTTGAGATGAGACAGGCAATTGCCTTAGATAACAATAACTACTCTCCAATTAAGGTTAGCATCATAATAGATGAAGTCTGTTGTAGGACAACAAAAGTGATATTAGTTTATAAGAAGATATACTTTAAAATCACAAGGCAAATGACTAAATGCCAATATTAACACAAAAATGGATAAAGTAAAAACTGTTCTTTTAGTTTTCAAGCTCTTCAGAAATTTATTAAATATGGACAAAATAGTATTCTGAATTTTTAAAATATATGATCTTCCCACAATTACACATTAAAACAAATTTAATTTTTTTTTTTTTTTTTGGCAAGGCAATTGGGATTAAGTGACTTGCCCAGAGTCATATTGTCTGAGGCTGGATTGGAACTCCAGTCTTACTGATTCGATGGTCAATGCTTTAGCTTCTGTACCTTCTAGTTTCCCCCCAGTTTTAATATCTTAAAAAAATGTTTTGAACTCTAAATTTTATCACTTCCTTTCTCTTTCCTCTCTCTGCTGCTTGAGAGGGTAAGCAAACAGATATAGATTATTCATGTGCAATTATATTAAACATTTCCACATTTGTTATTTTGTATAAGAAGACTCGAGTAAAAGTAAAAAAAAATAACAGCATGCTTTAGTGTATATTCAAAGAACATAATTTTTTTCTCTGAGGTCAGCTAGATGGTACAGTGGATAGAACACCAGCCCTGGTCAGGAGGATCCGAATTCAAATCTGACCTCAGACACAACACTTTCTCACTATGTGATCCTGGGCAAGTCACTTAACCTCAATTGCCTCAGCAAAATACACACACACACACACACACACAAACGCACACATATATAATCATTAGTTCTTTGAGATTGTCTTGGATAATTATATTGCTGAGAATAGCTAAATCATTCACATTTCTTCTTTGAAAAATATTGTTGCTACTGTATACAATATTCTCCTGATTCTGTTTGTTTCAAAACCAGCAGTTCCCATAAGTACAGGTTTTATTTCATTTTTTTGGGGGGGAGGTCTTTGGGATATGGACCTAGCAGAGGTATTACTAGATCATAAGGTATTCACCATTTCATAATCCTTTCGATAATCCTGACTATAGCTCTATGATGTTTGAATTGTTTCTTTTTGACTGCTTGCAGTTCTTTTTCCTGGATCTGTGATTTGGCTATGACATTTCTGGGGATTTTCATTTTGGGATCTTTTTTATGTAGTGATTGGTGGAGTCTTCCAATTTATATTTTGTGCTCTGATGTTAACATATCAGGACAGTTTTCTTTCTAATGTTTTGAAAAATGTCCAGGTTTATTCATTCATTCATTTATTTCTTTCTTTTGTATTTTCTTTCTTTCTTTTTTGTTTCTTTATTATCATGGCTTTCAGTAGTCTAACCATTCTTTTATTATCTCTCCTGGATCTATTTCACATTTTCTAATTTTTAAAAACTTTTTAAAATTTTGTTTTATAGTATAATGATGTCTTGCTCAATTCTTATTCATAAAGAATGATTTTCTTTAGTGAGATTTTATATTTCCTTTTCCATTTGATCAATTCCATTTTTTTGGAAGTTATTTTCCTCAGTAAATTTTTGTATATCTTTTCCCATGCTAATAATTTTTTTTTCATGCTTCTTTTCCATTGCTCTAATTTCTTCACTTTTTCTTCTATTTCTCTAATTTGCTTTTAAAAATCTTTTTAAGCTTTTCCAGGAATTCTTTTTGGGTCACTGACCAAATTTCATTTTTCTTTGAGGCTTCACATGCAGCCATTTTGACACTGTTGTTCTTTTCTATGTTTATGCCTTGATCCTTCCTATTGCCATAATAATTTTATATAGTTAAGTTTTTTTTTTTCTCATTTTTTTTCCTGTCTTTTTTGTGGCTTGGAGTTTTTATGGGAGAGTATGAGCTCATGCACTGTATTAATCTTTTTGTTCTGGGCTTTAGGGTCTTACTGCTAGTTTTCACTTGTGTTCAAGTCTTAACTGTTTCTTTTCACTGGAGGATAGGTTACTATTCTGCCTTGTACTGGGTGAGTGAGGTCTCCCTGTTGGCCTTCCCTGGGTGTGGGATTTAGCTGCTGGCCTAACTCAGGGCTGGGAGCCTTTCTACTGGGTTGCTAAAGTAACAGTCTTTCTGGTATCTGAATTTGGGAGAAGGATCTTATTGTTGGTTGGCAACAGGGATGGAGGGGTGGGGGGAAAGTTCCTGCTGCTGAG
Source organism: Myrmecobius fasciatus (assembly GCA_023553655.1). Lineage (NCBI taxonomy): Eukaryota > Metazoa > Chordata > Mammalia > Dasyuromorphia > Myrmecobiidae > Myrmecobius > Myrmecobius fasciatus. The sequence continues at coordinate 66,755 of JAJPUD010010015.1, forward strand.
TTGCTAGGGAAACAGGGTCTCTCTTTGGACAGGTCCCAGGGGCAAAATCTAACTGTTGGCCAGCCCAGGGGTGGGGCTTCACTATGCTCATTCACCTAGGAGGATGGTGGTTTGCCAATGGGCTGGGTCTACCTGGTAGATTGCCCAAGGCTTGAACACTTGCTGCAGGTCCCCTGCCATAAGAGTGACTGGATGATAATCTTCTTCTTGGATTTTGCAAACTTTCCACCCCAGTGAGATAGACTTTTCCTATCCTTCTGGTAAGCTTCTTCTCTGATCCTAGATCAATTCTGAAGTTGTTTTATAGTTGTTTGGAGAGAAATATGGGAAGGCTTCAAGAGGGTTCCTCTTACCTCTGCTATCTTGGCATCAAAAATTCATCCTGAATTTTAAAAATATGTTTATGCTAGAAAAAGAAGGGACAATT
>JAJPUD010010016.1:0-42076 GCA_023553655.1 Myrmecobius fasciatus
GTTTATGGTGAGAGCTCTCTTTTGCTTCTTCATTTTTTTTTAGACAGCATGGATATCTCTTTATGGTAGGGGGAAAAAAAAACGGCAGCTGAAGATCTTTGCCCTGGGACATTTTGGTGAATTAAATTAAGGTGCTGGGCCAGTGAGGGCTAGGACTAAACCCGAATTACTCCTTAAACAAGGCAAGTCTGCCAGAACACCTGCCCCCAATCAGGGCAGAGTGTCCCGAGTGCCTCAGATAATCTCCAGGTGTTTGGAATTTGAAGTTTGGCATTTGGAGTTTCTGCGCAGATGAGCTGAGCTGAGCTGAGTCCCACCCTCACTTCCAACCTACACTGGAGTTCTCTGACACCGAAGTCCTCTGTTTATCTCTCTGTCCGAGTTAGACAAACCTGATGTGAAGTTTTTCAGAGATATCTGCAAGCAGTATCTAAATATTTCTGGATTTGTTGACTTGAAGATCAGTTCAGAGGCTTATTTTATTGTTGATTTGAGAGAAGATCAGAGGAGGACGCAGAGAGTCACCTTTTCACTCCGCCATCTTGGCTCTGCGCCCCCCTCCAGTGTATACTTTCAAATTGCTCAGGAGAATTATTGAAATAGACCATAACTCCTTCAACAATGCACTGATTTCTCATTTTCCCCACATCTCCTCCAACATTTGTCATTAAACTTTTCTCTCCTATTAGCCAATTTAATAGGTATATGATGGAACTGTAAAATGGTTTTAATTTGCATTTGTCCAATAAATTGATGCAGCCCATCAAAGACAGTAAGAACTTTTCTTGAAAAAATGCTATTCATACCCAAAGAAAGAAATGATGGTGTCAGAATGCCAATTAAATCACACTTTTTTTTTTAATTTTATTTTTTGAAGGTGTGTTTTTGTTCTACTTTTTTTTCCACAGCAAAACCATTATGGAAATGTTTTACACAAGTACACATATATAGCATATATCAAATTGCTTACATTCTCAATGAAGGAGAGTGAGGAGGGAGGAAGAGAAAAAATCCAGAACTTATAGTTTTAAAAATGGATGTTATAGAGTGGATATCCTGCCATCTAGGGGAGGGGTGGGGAGTTGGGGGGAAAAATCAGTAACAGAAAGCTATGTAAGGGTTAATGTTGAAGAATTACCCATCCATATGTTTTGCAAATAAAATAAAATTAAAAAAACAATTTTCAAAAAAAAATAAAAAAAATAAAAATGGATGTTAAAGTCGTTTTTATATGTTACTGGGGAAAATAACATCTATAATTATATCTATAATTATATATTATGCATGTATAATATATATATGTATGTATGTATATGATTTCATATATAATAAAACAATTATAAACTAATGGTGTGATAGAAAATTATATGTACATAAATAATAAAGATATAGAAGAGAATATGATAAGTATAAAAAATGGACAAGTATTATAATAAAATTGAAGAGAGAGATTGATTGAAGTTATAATTGTCACAGAAGGCATCATGGTTCATATTTGGCCTTTTAGAAAGATATTAATTCAACAAGCAGAGATATGAGCAAAAGAGAGTCAATTCTAGATATGGCACCAATGTGAGCAAATGCACTGAAGAGATAAGTACCTGCCCAGTAAAGTTAGTGGTAAAGCAAGGAAGTTCATTACCACCTCTATTATTCATATGGTGATAGGAATACTAGTTATGTCAATGAGATAAGAAAAAAAATATTGAGGGCATAAGCTTAAGCAAAGTAGAATCTATATGATCATTTCTTCCAATGCTATGATAGTTTACTTAGAGAACCTTAGAAAGTTAACTAAAATCATTCTAAAGAAGTTCAGAAAAAACTTCAAGATATAAAAGAAATACCTGTAGACCATCACTATTTCTATATATTACCAAAAGCAACCATTTCATTTAATTAAAAATAAGTAGAGAATTATAGTAATTTTGAAAATCTACCTATGTAGGAAGAATATTAATTCAACTATAAAACATTTTATAGATATAAACAAATGGAGTAATAATGTCATAATAAAATGACAATTTTATCTAAATTAATTTACTCAGTGACTTACAAATCTAATTGCCAAAATATTACTGTATTAAGATAGAAAAATAATAATGAACTTCAACTAGAGGACAAAATGGTCAAAAATCTCAAGGGAAATAATGGGGGGAGTGAGAGAAAGGGAGCATAATAGTACCAGATCGTAAGTTGCTTTAAAAAAAAAAAAAGAAAATCTAACCAGTGAAACAAATTAAGCACCTAACATTCAATAACAAAAAGATAGAGAAGCAAAGTTTTAAAGAAATAGAAAGATCATAGTTACTATTGGAAGGATCCCTAATCCTTGACTAGCCCCTCTTTCTCCCCTCAAAATAAAAATTTGCTGTTGAACTGTGTGTGTTTACATATGTGTGTATGTAATGTATATAAACACATTGTACATACATGTGTATGTGTGTGTACAAATATTTATATGTGTATACTTACAGACACATCCTTTTTTTTTTTCCTGAGGTAATTGGGGTTAAGTGACTTGCCCAGGGTCACACAGCTAGGAAGTGTTAAGTGTCTGAAACCAGATTTGAATTCAGGTTGTCCTGAGAGAAATATATTCTTTTTTTTAATTAAAAAATTTTTTTCAGACATATGCTCTTTATAATAGACATGGAAACTAAGATGTCCTTCAATAGCAGAATGCTGGGGAAAATTATGGTAAGAGAATGTAATGGGATATTATTTTGCATTAATGTTATTTCTAAACATCTCTCCCTACAACTATTTTAAAAACTTTCTTGGTCATACAGTATTCTCTAGTTATCTAATGTTTAGGTTTATAGAGTAAGGTCCCAGTTCTCTAACTTGTGGATCTGCTATAATACTCAAAATAATATTTTCAAATGTTATCAGAGGGAGACTAGGAATTAGGAATTTTCCATGGAGCATTCTTTCCTTGCCTTGATATAGTGTACTCTTAGCTTTTTGAAATTCAGATGACTCAAGTCCACATTTTTACACTGTTGTTCTGCTTGGACATCTAATTATCTAGCAAGCCCAAAGGGAGCCATCATACATAGAGTGCAGTGTGACTAGTATTCCATTGGGGAGTGGAGGGAGAGGGACTCTAGCCTACAATACAAGTAGGAAAGCAGTCTGTTACCATAAAAAAGCAACTGATTTATAGTCAGAAACTCTGGGTTTTTTCCCTTATTAGAATAACATTGGGCATTATCCTATTTGTTACTTGATTTCCTCTTCTGTAAAATGAAAATATTGGATTAGATGTTCTGTAAATAAATAATCTTGTGACTTGAATCTTGCAAATGATTTCCCCGAAATACATTTCCCAAATATCATGCTTCTTCTACTTTAATCTGAATATTGGCCATTGTTTGATAGGTTTGCTTTATGGATAATTCACTGACAGAGATGATTAGTGTGAAATCTCTAAACTTGTACTTTTTTTAAAAAAAAATTATAATTGTTGGTGATAGGAGGGGGCAATAAAGATGGCAGTTAGTCTATCCCTCAGCCTACTAGGTTATACCCTAATAATTGAGTTAATTGAGTATAAAGAATCATCTGGCTAATGCCTTTCTTTTAAAGTAATGCTATTTCAAGTAATGCTTAAGGCATATGACATTGTACTATGCTCTTGGGAATATGTACTAAAAAATCTACCTACTCCTACAGCCTTTCTCCAGGACTAACAAGCTTCTGTCTAGAAGTTATTGCTTCTGGATAACCTAAATCTTTGTTGCTAAACTTCAAGCCAATTTTCCCTATTTCATTTCTCATTTGAAATGGAAAACACCAAGTTACATCTTCCCTGTAGAAAATCCTTCATGTTTTTATTTATCATTTCAATTTATAAAAAAATGAACTTCTACATTAATTCCCTCAGGAAGTAAACAGTGAAAATATTCACTGAGTTACATCAAAGCAGTCAGTAGCATTATGAAAATCCTTAAAGAATAACCCACTAAAGGCTACTATTTTTTTTATGGTGACCCTTAATTATATAAAGAGAAAAATAGGAAGGTAAGGCAATAACTCAAAAGATCATTCACTGGTCTTCCCCTTTCACTGGCCTCACTATGAGGAGAACTATAAGTTACTAGACTATATAATCTCAGGATAAGAGTTAAAGGAAAATCACTGGAAGGAAAAATATATTTCTTGATTCTTTTCAGTCTCAACAAACCCTTTCTGCATTCTTCATATTTAAATATTAGTTCCTTCAGCCATCTTGGAAAACATTTGGAGGTAGAGGTAGAGAGAAGAATGGAATAAAGAGAAAACAAATGTTTGCAAAAAGTTAAGGAAATTTTTAAAATTTCAAAAGATCAAAATGAAAAATTTCCATATTTTAAAGTTTAAAAATTAAATAAAATATTTCAAATGTGAGTCCTGGAAGACAGCTTTGGAAGGGGAGTGTAAGCATGGTTTGGAATAGAGGAAAAGACTTAAGGTTTGTAATTTGGTATGAGAAACTTCTAGGAAAGAACCACCTACCAATGCAAATTTGCTTCTGATCTGCAATATATAATCTTCAGTCACCTGGGACACAGAATTATTAAACAAATTATGTAGCCAGGTTCATAGAATCAGTCTGTGCCAGAGGGAAGACTTGAAATGTTTGTCTCTGAAACATTGCTTTGCTTCTGGAATTAATCTGGGCTCCATTACATGAATTTTTACCTTCACTTAATAGTAACTGGGCCTTCACTTTTAAGACATCTCTAGACTGTTCCCATCCTTTCTTCCACATCTTATCACCATCTACTTTCTACTTTCCAACACTCTTTTAGTTATATTAGTTAGGGTTATATTCTCCTTTTAAAATGTAGACACATTTAGGAAATGTATTAACTTGCTTGCTTGTATATGTAATATAATAAAGTTACTAGTATATTATAAATTATAAATGTTCTCTTTATCTATCTACCTACCTACCCACCTATCTGAATATCTATCACTATTGCATCTTGACAGTTTTGGTGACCTAAGTTCAACAAACTAATATGCCTTCCTACCAAAAAATCAAGGCAGATAGGAGTCTTGAAGAGAAAAAATGCTAGCAATAGATTAAATGATACTTTGAAAATGCCAGGAGAATTTTGTATGACAAAGTCAAAAGAATACAAAAATAAAACAGCAAAAAGGGAATTTATAAAAAACATCCAAGTCATTTAGAACTTATATTAACTTCAATTTAAAAAAATTCCCTTCCCTTTACTCTTTCCTATTCCTAAATTTGGCTTCCCTTTTTTTCTGCAAATTAAAAAAAATAATTCTTCTAACAACTTCTTATATTACCTTTTTCCACATTTAAATTAGGGATCTTATTGAGTACTATAAGGAAAGACAATTTCATTTTATTCTGCAAATTTGTAAAAGACCATGATTTCACTAGCATTGTGGCATTTTACCAATGAGTCACTTTTTCTACTTTTTATATTTTATATATGTATATTTTATATACTTTATATATATATACTTTATATACTTTATATATATACTTTATATATATATACATTATAGTCTTTTTTACCCATCTTGCAACTAGGGAAAGCCCCTTTTCTACTTACCTGTATCCTCTCTCTCCTCTCCATATCTTTCCCCATTTATCAATATAACCACCAGATTTAGGAAGATAACTTTAAAAATCCCATAATCTAACTTACTATATTTTTAAGATATTAGGAAACTAAGGGCTCACCTAGTTGTAAAGGTAGCATAAAACTAGCAGACACAGGTCTTTTATTTCAAAACCAGTATTATTGCCGTAATTCCACATCTTCTTGTATATTAGTTTTAAAGGAAATGAATTTGTCATTTATTCAGTAAGAATGGGTAAGATGAAAATATATGTATTGTGTGAGTATATATTTGGGTAGCGAGTTTCAAACTGTTCTGCTCTTCTGTCTCAAAGATTCTTTGAAGTTTTCTGGCATTGTTCCTTAAGCTTCTGCCAGTGGGCTTCTGCCAGTGGATGATTAAGTTTTTTTCCATTTATTTCTTTCTTTAGCTTATGGTTTCTTCTTTATAAGTGGTGACTCCCCAGTCTTATCACTCAAGCAGCAACATTGTAATGAAAGCTCTGAAAGTAATCTCATGAAAGAACAGACATATTTTCACTGCCCTTAATGAGCATCCAAACTAATAACAGAAAGAAGACCCAAAATATATGAAAAAATAGTAAATAAAGGCAAAGGGAAACAGAAAATAAATTTAGCAAAATTATGTCATGGCTCTCATGGGATTTCAGATTGTTTTCTTTAAAAGGATTTGGTTAAAAGTAATATATTGCTAGAAATTACATTCCCAGCCTTTGGACCCAGAGTTGAAATAATCCTGATATTTAGACATTCTCTGATGAACCAGTAAATGAAAAGAAGAGATTTGTACTCATTAGGGTAGGGATTCTACACTTGGGGTCAGGAACTGCATTTTTTAAAATATTGTTTTAATTATATTTCTATATAATTTGTTTGCTCTATAGTCTTATTATGTTTTTTATTAAAGCTTTTTATTTGCAAAACATATGCATAGGCAATTTTTCAACATTGACCCTTGCAAAGGCTTCTATTTCAAATTTTTCTCTTCTTACCCCCACCTCCTCCCCTATATGGCAGGTAATCCAATACATGTTAACTATGTTAAAATAAATGACAAATTCAATATATGAATACATATTTATACAGTTATCTTGCTGCACAAGAAAAATCATATCTGGAAATTTTAAAAAAGCCTGAGAAGGAAAACAAAATGCAAGCAAACATCAACAGAAAGCTGGGAAATGCTATGTTGAGGTCCCACAGGCCTCTCTCTGGGTGTAGATGGTTTTCTTCATTAATGCACAAATGGAACTGGTTTGAAATATCTCATTGTTGAAGAGAACCATGTCCATCAGAATAGATCATCATATAATCTTGTTGTTGCTGTGTATAATAATCTCCTGGTTCTGCTCATTTTACTTAGCATCAGTTCATGTAAATCTCTCCAGACCTCTCTGAAATTATCTTGTTGGTCATTTCTTACAGAACAATAATATTCCATAAGATTCATATGCCATAATTTATTCAGCCATTTTCCAGTTGATGGGCATCCGCTCAGTTTCCAAATTCTTACCACTACAAAAAGGGCTGCCACAAACATTTTTGCACATGTGAGTCCCTTTTCCATTCTATAAGATCTCTTTGGGATATAAGCCCAGTAGAAACACTGCTGGGTCAAAGGATATGCACAGTTTGATAAATTTTTGAGCAAAGTTCCAAATTGCATTTGAATTGCTTCTGGATGCTTGCAGTATCTTTTCCTTGGTGCGACAATTCTGGTTTAGCCACAATATTCCTTGAATTTCATATTTTCTTCTATTTTTTCATTTTTTTGGTTTGATTGATTCTTGAAGTCTTATTGAGTCATTCATTTCCATTTGTTCAATTCAAATTTTTAGTGTATTACTTTTTCAGTTACCTTTTTTAGCTCCTTTTGTAATTGGTCAGTTGAATTTTTTGTTCATTGAATTCTTTTTCCATTTCACCAATTTTGTTTTTCAATAAATTGGTGTCTTTTTCATCTCTTTTGTAGGGCATTATATTTTTCCATTCCTTCCTGCAGTGATCTCATTTCATTTCCCCATTTTTCTTCTAACTCTCTTTTGAGATTCTTTATGCAGTTTTCCATGAAAGCCTTGTGAAATGGAGATCAGCTCATGTCTCCCTTTTTGGCTTTCTCTGGAGTTGCTTTACCTTTAGGCACTTTAGGATCTGAGGCCTGTTCTTCTTGCTCTCTATAAAAGCTGTCCATGGTGAGAGTTTTTTCTTTTTTTTTAATTCATTGTTTAAAGCTTGAAGTGTGTTCAAAGCAAAGGACCAATAGCTGCTTTAATTTGACCTGGGGCCATTCTGCTGATTGATTTCTAGTGCTAGGGAATGGCAGCTAGGTCAGGCCCTTCTGGGACTAAGTTGTTTACAATTTACCTTTTACCAAAGGCAAATCTGCCAAACCACCAGCTGGCAACCAGGACAGAGGAGCCCAAAAGGCTCACAGAAGCTCCCCCCCCCATGTTTTGTTTTTTGTGTTTATAAACAATATTTTGAGGAGTCTCTAGGTTTTAACAAACTGCCAAAGGACGCCTTGTCACACAAAAATGGTTAAGAATTCCAGTATTAGGGAAAAGGATGTGAGTCACTTGTAAGTACCACTTCCACTCCTTTTACCCTACATATTTTAAGTAGTGTTTTAAGTAAGAGAGAGAGAGAGAGAGAGAGAGAGAGAGAGAGAGAGAATTTTCAAAGGTTAGATTTGGTTTAAATAGTTTAATAGTTTGAGGTGGAAAAGGGTCAAGGGTGATAAAGGATAATTGCCTTTTCCTGACACCATAAAAGAAGGATAAATAAGTCATCTTTTTTCACTGAGGTTAAATCAACTAGGAAAGATTTTTCTTTGCAGTAACCAGAGATGAAATGAATAGTTCTTGGACTAGGGTACTGAAACATTCTCTTTCTCTATATTTCCAGTGCTAAAAGATGTTGAAATTGAATTCAAGAATGTTACAAAGTAGAATAATATGCTGCAAAGAACACAAGAAATAGTTAAAATGCATTTTGCAATCTGACTCCTACACTTCCCAGTCAGTAAAAAATCAGTAAATGTTGCTTACTTCAGTTTACTCATCTGTAAAATGGGAATAATAACATTTATTTTAAAACCTCATTGGAAGACATGGCATCCTTGAAGTGTTGTTATTTACATTAGTAGAAGTAATATTAGGAGTAAATGTCTTTAACTAGGTGAGGTAGTTGGTGGGTATAAAGGTAAGAAATCAACTTTTATCAATCCTACTTGACCATGAGAAGACAGGGCTATTTTTCACAGATGATTCTTTATCACTAATTTTCTATAATGTAAGGAAATCAATCTTTTCATAGACTAATGAGAACACAAAATCAACCCAAATAGACCACATACTATTTAAGAGAATAGTATCACTACCTGACATAGATAAACAAGGCTCCAGATTGGATGATGATTGATAATGATGATTGTGATGGTGTTGATGATGATGATGATGATGATATTTATGATGCAGCTAGTAACCTGAGGATTCAAAGCTTGACTAATAGGCTAAGTCTTTTTAGTATTTATAATTACTGTCAGAGGTACTAGAGTGATTAGAAAAAATTCTGGCTTGTCACAGATAATAAAATTTTATGATTCATTTAATTATTTGTTATTATTTGCTTCCCAAATAATAAAATATAGTCACCCATTAAAACTTATTATCAAACAGTGGTTTGATAATAGTCCAAATGCAATATTCATCTTTCTATAGCAGTACCTGACCCCATATTCTTTCTTACCTGTTATTTTGAACCTAACTTTGATTTTTTTCTTATTGAATGATACTGTTTCAGTACCTACTCATGATCAATTATGCCTTAGATTTTCACCCTAACTGAATTTGGTGTAATCTCTCATTTATTTCCAAGACGAAAACATGTTCAATCCCTATCTCTGTACAACTAAGCTGCTCAATTTCAGGGTTAACTGGTAAATGCTGATAAATTTAACATGTGATATTTTTGAGGGGGGAGAGAAATGGTGTGTATGACATACTTTTAAGGTTAATGAAAATTATTAACAATTTATCACTTTATTGTATAAACAATCAATATTAAATAAATCAAGCCCTTATTTATAATGTTTGCTATTTCAAAGGCACAAATGCAAACAATACAAACTTACCAATATGTTCTCTGAAAGCAATTCCTGGTTCCAACACTCTCTCCAACCACATGTTACCTCAGTCTCAGCATGCAGGATAACCATCTCCACCTTCTGTCCCTCCCTCATCCAGCCCACCTATGGTTAATACTAAACACAACAATCAATAATATTAAAGGATAAATTTGGACTGTGTATAAGCAGGAAAATAAAGTTTAAAAGGTTTTTCCTACACTTTTAAATGTTATTTGAGAGAGGGACTGCTTTCAAAATATTCAATTCAGAAATAAAGATATATTATCTCAGAAATTGTTTTAGCACTGATGGAGTCCTGGGTTCTATGAATAAAGAAATTTACATATTCAAAATGTGTAGTTTCCAATTAAATAAGGACAACAAGTTCTACAATAAAAAGCAAGTGGCAAGTTGAAGTATAGTTACTAGTAGGGTACAACAAGGCATTGTAAAAAGAGTATTAGATTTGGATTTAGAAAATTTAGCTTTGACTCTGTCACTTATAAACTGTGTTATGCTGGAAAAAATCACTTAACCTCTCTCATCCCTGGATATACATTGAAGAAGTTGAGCTAAAATGATCTCCTAATTACTTTCAAATTCTAAATTCTATTATTTACAGACATTGGAAGAACAGAATTGGAGAGTGACTAAAATTATGTACCTGGATCAGGAACACCTATATTCGAATATGACATCAGACATTTATTAAGTTTTGTGCAGTTGGTAAGAATCTTAACCTATGTTTGGTAATAATAGTACCTATTTCCCAAAATTGTTGTGAAGATCAAATGAGCCAATAGTTGTGATGGGTTTAGCATCATTTCTCGTACATAACAGATACATAATAAATATTTTTGTCTTCCCTCTGTGACACTAGTCAGAAGATAAAACTTCAATATAAATTATAACTCAAATCAACTGACATTTATTACGCAAAGGGTGACATGGATAAAAGGAGAGGTAATTATTTGAAACATGAAAACATGGGTGTTTACCTGTTGTTCCAACATCCTCGTTCTATAGATATGTAAACTAAGGCATGAAGAGAAGACATTACTTACCAAGGTCATACAATTAACAACTCATAGGAGTAATATTTTTGTTTGCTTTTTTGTTTTATTTATTATTTTTTCTGGTTATACATGTATATTAACTTTTTCAAAATATATTTCTTTATGAATCATGTTGGGAGAGAAAAATCAGAACAAAAGAAAAAAACCTGACAGAAAATTTTAAAAAAAAAAAAATTGAACTTGGCATATGTTGATTCACATGCAATTACCATAGTGCTTTTTCTGGATGCAGATGGAGTTTTCTATCCAAAGTTTACTGGGATTGCCTTGGATCACTGAAGTTCTGAGAAGAATGAAATCTTTCATAGTTGATCGTAACATTATCTTGCTGTTACTATGTACAATGTATTCCTGGTTCTGCTTGTTTTGCTCGTTTATGTTATCTCTTACTGCAAATCCAACACTTTTTACTGTACCATACCACCTCTTTAAAATTTTAATACTCACCAGTATAAAAAAAAACATCAGTATAGCATAATGGATAGAGTATTGCATTTGGAATCATAAAGATGTGAATTCAACTCATAACTCACACATGTCCCATCTTCCTTAAACTAGGTTTCTTCATCTGTAAAATGAGGGATTGGTTCAGATGTCCTCTAAAACTCTTTCAAACTCTAAATTTATGCTTCTACAATCCTGTGAACTTCATTTTCAGTACATTACCACCCTGGCAGCAACAGCAGTAGAACGCTTGATTTCCAAATTCATATAACTTCAGCTTCTCATATCATAGATTGCTTCTCAATAACTGACATGAATTTAGGAATATCTTTCTCTTCTAGTCTAATCAATAAATGTTTTGGTATATTCTTGACCAGGCAATGAATTTTCACTCTATTAGTTGAGGAAAAGTAATATTTTACTGTGGAAATTATATATTCCTGATATATTTTTGCCAAAACACTTCTTGCTCTTCCCCAATAATAAATTCCCCCACAATAAAATAATCCCAATGCCAGAGGCTTCAGATAAAGGAAGAGAACTTTTGCTACTTGTTAAATATAAGATACAAAGAGTTCCAATTAAGTATACAAAATACTTTTTAACTTAATATGCTGCATTGGAATCAGAAGAATTGGGATTAATTTACAAACCATGTGAACTTGGGAAAGTCATTTTACCTCTATGAGTTTCAGTTCCCTAATAATATCCTAATGGATATAATTTTTACACTAGTTACTCCCACAAGATTGTTATGAAGAAAGAATGTGACAATTTAGCACTTAATATAACTACTTCTTCGTTATCTTATATTTCCTCATCTTCCCCATTATCTTCCTTTTTTCCCTCTTCCTCTTCTTCCTCCACTTCCTTTTCTTTTTCTTCCTCCTCTATCTCTTCCAGCTCCTTGATGCTGCTTCTACTTCTTCTCTTTTTTATAATTTGTTTGATAATAGTTTTGTGAAAATGAAAAAAGGTAAAATCAGGTCTAAAGCTTGTTAGTGAATGTATTTGTTATAACCTTACTCACTGTTTACATACTTGTAACTATATCAAAATGTAGCTATAGATTTATTTGTTGGATTCTTTCCTTCTCTAATAATAACAATATAAATTCCCATCTATCCCTTGCCTATGCAGTTGCCTATACAGATCTATTGAGTAATCTACCTCATTACCCAGCTACCTTCATTTGGATTGCCTATCTAAGAATTCTTGATATATTAATATAGATTTTTTAAAAATTTCCAGATGCTTTCACATTGATTTCAGATTCTTCAGAAGGCTAATCAATTGCAGCAAAGACATTTGCTACGAAGTGAATACTAGAAGAAATCATCTTTCAAGAATAGCCTGTGAGATCATTAAGTTGCTAATCTCACCCAGAAGGGAAGAAAAGTTGGTGGGGCTGCTCTTGTAAAAATCCATAATAGTATTGGCAGGATAATGTCATGATCTCTTAGAAGTGAAAAATGTATTGGGGTTTTTATCTACCTACCTCTCAAGAAGAGAGAATCAATGGCATTGTTTGTACTAGCTGAACATATAAGTTTTGTTATAAAAGACATTTGAAATGTCTTGTTTCAACACTTTCCCCCCCTGGAGGGTGGGGGAAATATTATTAGAACTTGCCTCTCTCTATTGCTCTTGCTTTCACTCTCTTCTGCATTAGAAATCTGCAACGATTCTGGGAAAATGGCAGAGTAGTTTGGTAAATTTCAAATTCCCGATTTCCCCCACAAATAGAACAAATTTGTGTGTCAGGGGGGACATAGTTGGGACAGAACAGGGGTCCTCCTGCTGCAACCTGACAAGATCTGAAGAAAGACCCTAGGTTGAGATTAATCTGTCTGAAGTGCAAACTCCTCCCACCTACATCAGCAGAAACATCAAGCAAGGTCCCTTATGGCTAACTGGGTATGGCCTCAGCACACCCAGAGACTTTCAACTCCAGGATTGTTTGTGGAGAAGACTGAGCAAACCTCAACTAATTAGGAATGCCAGACCCAGCTGTGCTGCTGAGATGCAGCCCTGGGCAAGAAGAAACCAGCATCTCATGAATGCAGAAGTAGTAGGGTAGGGGTGCTGCTGGCTGTGGGCACTTATAGGAAGGGGGAGCTTTTGATTTCAAGTTTCTGTTGAGAGTGGAAAGCTGAAGGGAAGCTTGTGGCACCATCTCCCCACCCCACCATTAAAGGTGCTTATACTATTACCTCTTATTAAAAAAAAAAAAAAGAACTGGAAAAGAAGAACACCACCATGGAAAGAAATTATGGGGACAAGGAAGACTGGGACTCATCTTCACAGAAGAACACTAGTAAAAAAAATAGCTGTACCCCAAAGAGTAACATAAAATGGCTTCCTGCCCAGAGAGAATTTATAGAAGAACTCAAAAAAGAATGCAAATGTAAAATGAAAGACATTGAGGAAAAACTAAAAAAAAAATTAAAACCATTCAAGAAAAACAAAAGCTTATGAAATAAAAAAGTTAATCAACTAGAAAAAGAGTAATGAGTCTCATGAATGAAAATAATGCTTTGGAAATTGGAATTGGGCAAGAGGAAGCCAGTGAAGCTATGAAACACCAAGAAGTAACAAAACAGATTATAAAGAATGAGAAAACAGAACCGAATATGAAATATCTCATAAGAACAACAACAGATCTGGAGAACAGATCAAGAAAAGAAAATGTAAGAGTAAATGGATTGAGAGAAAATTTTAATCAAAAAGAGAACCCTTTTACAATAATACAGGAAACAATCCAAGAAAATTGTCCTGGACTGATAGAACCTGAAGGGAAAGTAGAAATAGAAAAAAAAAAAACAAAATCCACCCATCAGCATCTCAAAGAGATCCTGTGTGGAAAAAAAACACACAGGAAAATTATTGGCAAATTTCAAAACCCCCAGCTCAAAGAGAAAATTATGCAAGAAACAAGAAAAAAATTCAAATATGCTGGAGCTACAATTAGAATTTAACTAACCTTATCAGCAGTTACAATAAAAGACTTCAGGTTTTGGAATTGTATCTACTGACAATCAAAAGAATTAGGCCTGCAGCCAAAAATAACATATCCAGCAAAATTATCTATGATCCTAAATAAGAAAAAATGGGCATTCAATGAACTTGCAGATTTTCAAGGACTTTCTATCAACTAAACCCAAACTTAACAAAAAATTTAACATATAAGAGCTAATATGAAAAATCAGTTTTAAGAAACTTAACATTGATAAACTATTTAAACATGGACAAATTACTTATTTTTTATATATGTATGAATATAAGATTCCCATAAACGGTAGGGTAATTCAAAAGAAAGATTGGCAGAGTTAAGGTAAAAATACCAATCATGTTATATAAATGAGGTGCAGAGGAAGATTAGATACATTAGAGGGGAGAGGAAGATTCATAGTGTTGAAAACCTATTCACATCAGGAATGTGTTTAATAGGTAACAACTATATATGTAACATGAAAGCACCTTCCGAGATCTATAAAGAAATAAGGGGGAAGGGGTGTGCGGATGGGGAAGCAAAGGGATAGGGAAGAAGAAAAGGGAGGGATCATTGGGCAGGGGGAAGTTAAGTAAATAGCAAGTCAAAATATGAAGCAGAATTTAATTAAAGAGGTAGCAAAGATAAAAAAAGACGTGTATGTATGGGGGTAGGGGTGGCTATGAGTGTGTGTATGTTTTTATATATTTATATATGTATACATAAATTGATCTTTTCTTAAATGAACCTTTCTTGGGAGTAGGGGAATAAAGTTGAAAAAGAATAAAGTAAATAAGATGAGCAACAGATATCCAAAGAAAAAATTATAAGGAACTAAAGAAGAAAGGGTCATTTATGAATATAATTTCTTCTACTAATGTGTATATATATATATATATATATGTATATATATATATATATATATATATATATTTTGATTTGGTAATTTGCTGTTATGTTATGTATCCTCCTTGATGTTCTGATCTATTTTGCTTTATTTTGTTTTGTTTTACTTTTTGGTTTTTTTTCCTTACTCTATTTTTTCAAACAAATGATATAAAGAAAAATAGAAAAATTTGCTTTTCCTTCAGTGTTAAGAGTTATTAGTGACTTCAAGGCTCATGTAATTCATTTTAAAAATATATTTCACCAAATCATAATTTGTGTATGTGATTAAATTTTATATTTTCAGTAGAATTGAACTGGAACTAATTTTCTATTTGATTTAATTGAAATAATCTATTCACATATCCTCCTTTTAAATTTGTTCCATTGTCTCATCTGTTGAGGAAACTTAAATGCCAGCTTAGTCCTGTGATATTTTGATTACCCTTTCATTTTTAACTGATCTGAATATTTTATAAGTATCCCACATATGCCTTTATTTACTTCATATTTTACAGTGTTAAATCAAACAAGGCCAAGGTTGGATTGCTGAGGATTCATATTAGAAACCTCCCTCCCAAAATGAATCAATCCTTTAATCAACTGTCTTTGAATCTTTGCACTGAGCTACTTCTGAGTCTTCTTAATTACTCTGATTTACTAGATGTCCCTCCAAGGTGTCTACAAGGATAATTTGAAATTTCATAAAATCATTTGTGGAAATTCAACCATGCTATGCTAAGATATTCCCCTGATCTACCTTAGCAACTATTGAAAAAAAAACAAATTGGTTTAATTAAGACTTCCCTCTCTTCATGAAGTTATGCTGGTTCATAGTTATGACAATTTCTTTTTCTAAAAGTCTCTCAAATCATCACTCTAATGCTATTTTTTAGAATAATTATGTAAAATAAAAGAAGTCAACAGTATAAAATATAAAATCTATTGCCTTTAACTTAGAATAAAATCTAAAGGACTCCATTATTTAAATCAGGATTTACACATTCCCAATTATTCAAAGATCATCGATGATGGCTCAGAAATTATGATGGAAATTCTCATGATATGATCACAATTTATTCTGAGCAGGGAAAAATGGAGAATATCTAAAGAGACTGAATGTAGCTAAATAGAAATCTTAATGATTAACCCATTTTAATAGGGCATCTGCATGATATAGAGGAGAGGACAGGTGAGTCAATATAATTACAAAAATGTTGCAAAACTTGTAAGAATTTCAGGAAGGTTAAAACCAAATGTGAATTGAAGCTCTCACTGTACACTAATATGTGTGTATATGATTTTAAAGCTTTGTCATGAACAAAGGGAAGTCAAAAATCAAAAGCATTCTTGTTTAATATGTATGAGCAAATTGTAATAAATAAGAGGAGAAGGTGGAATTATTCATCTCCCACTTTCATTGTTTTGCCTACTAAAGATAATAGTTTTCTGCTTGAGAATTATAATACAAAAATGTTACCAGGAAATTGAAATATAAGATAAATGTGGAGATGATTAAATATCATCTAGTTTGCTGGAATAGGTTCAAATCACTCTTCTCAGATGAATTATTTCCAAAAGCTGAAAAATGTGTGAAAGTGATTGGTAAGAGAGGATATTCTGGGAAGATGATAGAGTAGGTTAGAATACAAGCTCTATTGATCTTCCCCACAAACAAGACAGAGCATCACATCAAGACAAGAAAATATAAGAATAATCAGACTACTTGAAAGGTTACAATAAAAAAAGCATCTCGATGCAGTAAGAGAGAATAATCAGATGAATTTGTCCTGAAGTGTTGAAACAAGCAGAGAAAGTAGAAATAGATATAATTTACCAAGTAATCCTGAAAGAGATCCTACAAAAAAAGCTACAGGAATATTACAGCAAAATTCTAAAACCCCCAGATCAAGGAGAAAATATCTTAAGCAACTAGAAAAAAAAAATTCAAATACAGTAGAACCACAATTAGTATCACCTAAGACAACCAGCAGCTACATTAAAAGATATCTGGCCTTGGAATAATATATATAAAAGAGAAAGAGAATTGGGGTTGTGACTAAAATATTATACACAGCAAATTTAAGCATAATCCTGAATGAAAAGAATGGACAATCAGTGAATTAACAGATTGTCAGGATTTTGGTGCAAAAAGAACTAAGATTAATAGAAAAATTGACATACATGATTGAAGAGAAGTAAGCATCAAAGACTAATCTCATGGGACTCAATAAAGACAAATTGTTTCTTTTTTATATGTGGAAATGTAAATCATATGTGTAAATTTTTCATTATTAATTGGGTAGATTGGGGTAGAGCTGAGTATGATGTGATTTTAAAAAGCAAAACAATATAGGGAAAAGTAGAAAGAGTAATTAAGTTATATGAATGAGTTGAAAGATTATCAACTGACACAGAAAAAACATGGGGGAGGAAGGCTTGTAATTCTGGAACCCTACTCTTATCAGGAATGAGTTAAAGAGGGAACAAAACATATATATCTAGAAAGGCATAATAGTCTTCTAAATTCAAAAAGAAATAAGAGACTAAAGGAATAGGGAATGCAAGAGGATAAGTGAGAGATTTTTAGAGGGAACACTATTCACATCAGATCATGATTAAGAGAACAATATATATACTTAAAAGGGAATAAAAGTTTCCTGAACTTATATAGAAATAAGAAGGTGAGGGAATATGATAAAGAGGGTACAGAAGGATGTGCAAATAAATGGAAATGGAATAAGATATGTAAAGTAATTGGGATGGAATGGAAAAGGATGGAGTGAGTGATTATAAAGGAGTATTTTTAGAGGAGTGGGTAAGTTAAAGAGGATAAGGGAGGGATCCTTGGAAGGTAGTAGGTAAAGTAATAGTAAGGCAACATAGTAGTAAAAGTCGGAGTCAGAAAAGAGGAAATAAAGATACAAATATAAAATAATGATAGGGTAGAATTTATTTTGTAAAAAAAAAAAACAGGGATGGGGCAGCTAGGTGGCACAGTGGATAGAGAGAGCATCAGCCCTAAAGTCAGGAGGACCTGAGTTCAAATCTGATCTCCGACACTTAACACTTCCTAGCTGTGTGATCCTGGGCAAGTCACTTAACCCCAATTGCCTCAGCAAAAAGCAAAAAAAAAAGTCAGAATAGAACAATCTTCCAGTCAAAGATAACTTAGGAGGTCAGCAAGAAAGGCCTGTTACACCAGGGAGGAATCCAGTGTAGTCCAGGAGCAGGTCACACCAGCATATAGACCTTGATGCAGCAAACCAGAAATGAGTCTTGGGGCCTCTGAATCAGCAAGAGCACTAGTGGTTTACAGACCTTTCAGCCCAGAGACACTAATGATGCCTTGGAATATGGTAGGAAACTTTTGACTCAACTAGAATGAAAAAGCCTTGGGAAAACAGCAAATCAGGAGTCTTGAAAGCCACTAAATCAACAGGGTAACAGTAGGGGTGGCAATATCAAAACCTAAGATGACCATAGAAGCAGATGTAATGTCAGAGCAGCTTCCTGACGTCTCATCCCATTAACAGTAAGGACTTTCTATAGAAAAATGACCCTGTTGCTCTAGCACACTACAGCTTATAGTCAGAGGGAAGCAGAGTCTCTCCTCACAGGTCCAGAGAAGAGAAGAATGCATGCAGTCAATCAAACACACTTCTCCTTAGATCAAAACACCATGGAAGAAGAAGTCCCTAGAAAGATTTCTGAAAACAGCTGCATAAAACCCCTGAAGCATGGAACATTATACGGCCACTCTGGAAACACAGCCCTACATTAACAAAGAAGGAAAAGTCAAGTAATTTGGTTGGAAAACAAGCAAAAAATAAGATTCTGACCATAGAAAGCCATTATTATGACAAGGAAGATCAAAATGCACATGGAAAAAAAAGATAACAAAGTCAAAGCTCCTTCAACAAAAACCTGCAAGAAAAATGAGAATTGGTCTCAATCCATAGAATAATTGAAAAGGGATTTTTAAAATCAAGTAAGATTCACAATGCACATTGGTCAATGACTATAGCAATCTAGCATTTGATAAAACTAAAGACCCCAACTTTTGCAAAAAGAATTCACATTTTACAAAAATTGCTGGGGAAATTGGAAAATAGTATTGCAGAAAATAGGCATTGACCCACACCTAATACTCTATATAAAGATAAAGTTAAAATGGATTCATGATTTAGACATAAAGAGGAATATTACAAGCAAATTAGAACAAAGGATAATCTGCCTCTCAGATCTGTGAAAAAGGAAGGAATTTGTGGCCAAAGAAGAAATAAAGCACATTATGGAATATAAAATGGATGATTTTGATTAGATTAAGCTAAAACTTTTTTTAAGGTTTTTTTTAAGTCAAAACTTTTTGTAAAGCAAAACCATGTAGACAAAATTAGAAGCATAAAACTAGGAAAGTTTTTAAATTCAGGAGTTTTAAAGATTTCATTTCTAAAATATATAGAGAATTGACTCAAATTTATAAGAATACAAACCATTTCTAATTGATAAATGGTCAGAGGATATGGACCATAATTTTTCAGATGAAGAAATTAAAACCATTTGTAGTCATGTGAAAAAAAATGCTCTAAATCACAATTGATCTGAGAAATGCAAATTAAGACAATTCTGATGTACCAGTACACAGATCTCAGATTGGATAAGATAACAGGAAAAGATAATGATAAATGTTGGAGGGGATGTGGGAAAACTGAGACACTAATACATTTTTGGTAGAGTTGTGAACTTATCTAATCATTCTGGAGAGCAATTTAGAGATATAACCAAAGGGTTATCAAACTGTGCATACCCTTTGATCCAGCAATATCTCTATTGAACCTATATCCCAAAGAGATCATAAAAAGCGAAAAGGACCTACATGTTCAAAACTGTTTGTTGCAGTCCTTTTTCTAATGTCAAGGAAATGGAAAATGAATGGATGCCCATCAATTAGAGAATGACTGAATAAGTTATAGTATATGAATATTATGGGATATTTATTCTTTTGTAAGAAAAGAACCACAGGATGACTTCAGAAAGAACAGGAAAGACTTACATGAGCTGATGCTAAGTGAAGTGAGTAGTACCAGAGAACAACAGCAACAGCAACAACAAGATTACAGTGATCAGTTCTGATAGACATGGGTCTTTTCAATAATGAAGTGATTCAGGCCATTCCCAATAGACTTGTGATGGAGAAGGCCATAAGCATTCAAAAGGAAGAATGTGGAGACTGATTGTGGATCAGAACATACTTTCACCTTTTTGTTGTTGTTTGCTTGCTTTTTGTTTTCTTACTCATTTTTTCTTCTTTGATCTGATTTTTCTTGTGCATCATGATCATTGTGAAAATATGTATAGAAGAATGGCACATGTTTAATGTATATTGGATTACTTGCTATCTAGTCAAGGGGGTAGGAAGAAGGCAAGAAGAAAAATTTGGAACAAAATGTTTTGCAAGGATGAATGTTGAAAACTATCTTTGCATGTATTTTGAAAATGAAAAGCTTTATTTTTTAAAAAAGAAGATCAAGTGAGAAAGGTAAAGGAAAAATTGGGGAAAGGAGTATTGCAAAAAGAAGTACAAAAGACCAACCAAGAGAAGAATGTCTTAAAAGTAAATTGGCCAAATGGGGAAAGAGTTACAAAAGCTCACAAAGGAAAATAATTCCTTAAAAATTAGATAATGAGTAAATGGAAACTAATGACTATATGAGAAATCAAGAAACAATAAAACAAAACCTAAATAATAAAAAATAGAAAACAATGTGAAATGTCTAATTGAAAAGACAATGAAACTGGAAAATAGATCCAGGAGCGATAAATTTAAAATTATTGGTCTCTTTGAAAGTCATTATCAATAAAGAACCTATCATTCAAGAAATTATCAAGGAAAATTGTCCTGATATGGTAATAACAGAGGGTAAAATAAAAATTGAAAGACTCCATCAATCACCCCCTGAAAGTGATTCCGAGAACAAAACTTTCAGGAATATTAAAACCAATTTCCAAAACTTCCAGGTCAAGGGAAAATATTGCCAACATCCAGAAAAAAACAATTCATATATAGTGGAGCCACAGTCAAGATAACACTAGATTTAGCAGCTTCTACATTAAAGGATGAGAGGGCTTGTTATATGATATTCTAGAGAGCAATAGAGCTATTAGTAGCTCCAAGAATCACCTATCCAGCAAAACTGAGTGTAATTCTTCAGGGGAATTGATGGGCATTCAATGAAATAGAGGACTTTCAAGAATTTGTGATGAAAACATCGGGACTGAAGGAGAACACAGGAGAACCATAAGGAGCTAATTAGGAAAGGAAAATCATAAGGGATTTACTAAGATTTATATGTTTACATTCCTATATAGGAATGTGGCACTTGTAACTAATAAAGATTTTCTCATTTTTATGGCAGTTAGAAGTATACATAAACAGAAGACAATAGTGTGAGTTGAATAGGAAGGGATAATATCTATAAAATAAAATTAAGGAGTAAAAGAGGAATATACTGAGAGAGAGGAAAAAAGGAGAGGGGAATAGTCACAAAAAGGCAAGTAAAAGGATTTAAAGTGTAGGGGAAGAGAAAGAGTGGAGGGAGAGTGGGTTAATCTTATTCTCATCAGAATTGAATATAAATATAAACATAAAAATGTATCTTACCCTGAAGAAAAGTAGAAGGGGAAGGGAATATGAGAAGGCAGAAAGATGATAGAAAAGAAGCATGCCCAGAAAGTAATTCATTTTAAAACCAAAAAATCCTGATATTCCTGTAGATTTCAAGTTCAATATAAATCAACAAGTTTAGTATTTTCAAATATTATAATTATGTGAAAGAGAAATTTGACTCAATATCTCCATGTTACTTTTTTGTACTATTGACATTATCACTAGAACTTAAAAGAAATTTATATTTAAATGCAATTTTATAATTTAACAAGTTCCCTATTCATAATAAACTAGTGAAGTTAGTGGTGAAAATATAATTACTGCCATTTTTTAAGAAAATTGAATGGAGAATTAGAAAAGGTTAAGGGAAATAACTAAGAGAGAAACCTGTGCTATCTGATTCCAGAGTTAGTAATATTTTTTTAAAGAAATCACTTCATTAGAAGCATGATGATTGCTGTGTATATCAAAATTAAAGGAGAACTTTCCGCTGTACCACATTGCACTTCTACTTATTCCTTTCTAATATTAAGATGCTGCTAAAGGACAACGTCATTGCTTTCAATACCCTTCAAAGTTCATCAACCTGGGACAAAGCTCTGGTCACTATACCTGTTATAGTTTTGATTCTTGTAGTAAGATTTCTTTTAAAACAATTTCAGGTTTATACTTAACACAACAATACATCAAATTACCTTTCCTTCTTCATATGCATCAACTATTCTTTGGAGGTTCAATGAACTGTTATTTGTAAATATCATAATTGAGACCTAGTTAAGACACAAATATCATTGAAGAAAAAGTGTGCTCTGACCCCCCACCCAATCTTCATTATATCTATATGTGAAATTTTCTCTCCTAATGAACATCATACAAATGATTTATTATTTTACAAACAAGAATTTTTCATTCTTTAAAAAATATTTAAAATTATTCAAATCAGAATGAAGCTGCTATAGTACCCCATTTAACTATGACTTGTTTGCTTAATCAAAATTTGATCATAAATATAAGGATCATATAGATAATTGCAAAGATAGTTAAAGCTTTCAAATAGTTGTTTGACTGAGCAATTGTATAGTCATTTGGCCCTCAAATTTTATGTAAAATTTCCCTTTGAATGCTCTTTTATCTGGATAAGTTTCTTTATAAACGTTTATAAGTATGCACTCACACATACACACACACTTTTATTATTCTTTGAGAATCACTCAGGTTTCTGACATTCTCCTCTCTTCTCACACCCTTATTTATCTGCATACACTACAGCACAGCATTTTTCCAGTTTCATGGCCCATTTGTCCTTTAGACCCGTAAGTATACAAAACAATAATAAGCAATGAAAGAATGGAGGACCTTCAACTCTATAACCTTGATGGTTCTGTATCCTATTTAGGGAAATGGGAGAAAGGGCTAATCTCTACTTAACTATTTTCTCTGCATCCTGTCTCGTCTAATAATAACATCTTACCAATTTATATTCCTCCCTCTTAAATATTTAAAAGCTTTCTAATTTTCTTCTATTGTGTGCCTAAGCAGAGATAACATGTTTAATTAAAGGGTTTGTCTTTGACTGGAATTTGTAACAAATATTATTTTTGCACCAACATCATTTGGCAAATCCAAGTTATCATCAGGTAGTCAAAGTTTAAATTCACATTTCAACCCGGGCCTAGATATCAGGGAAAAGATTCTGATTTCTGGGAACTAAGATAAACCAACTATCAGGAAAATTCTAGACCTCTCTCTCTCTTTGATTCTTTCATTGTGCTTCAGTCTTTCTGAAGAGGAGAAAAATGATTTTTTTAAAAATTTTTCTCTCTCTCTATGAATTCTGGGAATTGCTATTGATGGAAAGGACTGTGCTGTTTTTTTTTCCCTTGATATCTCTAGCAAGGTCTTTATACATAAAAAAGTGTTTGATGGATTGATAGGTAGGGAGACAGACATAGGTTTTTCTGTATGTCTATGAGATGTATATCTACTTGTCATATAGGTCTAAAATATATATGTGTGTCTATATGCAGTAAAGAACAGATATACCACAGATTTATCAAAAATCACATAGTAACCATGGCAAATATAAAGCCATAGGCTAGGTCTTCTAGCTCACCAGAAAGTTTGCATTCAATAAAATATTCCACTTTTGTCTTCACTGGCTATAATATATGCTCCTAATGCTAAAGTAAACTAAAACGTTTGTTTTAGATTAGTCATCCAGATAGTTCAATACAAGTAGCAGTATTGAATAACAGCTAGTATTACATTAACTGACTAAAATCCTAGAAGATTTTTTTTTTATTTGCTAAAACATATGTATGGATAATTCTTCAACATTAACCCTTACAAAGCTTTCTGTTACAAATTTTTCCTCCCTACTCCCTACCCCTCCCCTAGATGGCAGGATATCCACTACTTGTTAATTATGTTAAAATACTTGACAAATCGAATATATGTATACATATTTCCACACATCATTGTTGTGCAAGAAAAATCCTATCTACAAGAAAGAAAAATCAAATCCTAGAAAATTTGGCTCATGACAAACAATTTCTGACAGAAGAAGAGATAGTCTTTACAAAGAGAATTGTATACACACACACACACACACACACACACACACACACACACACACACACATATATATATATATATATATATAGTACTGAGCATGGCCAATGGGGAAATGTTTGGATTGAATATGCATATTTGTTATTATGGCTTAATTTTGCGTTTCTTTTTCAATGATAGAAAGGAAAAGAAAATAAAATGTTTGTTAATTTAAAAACATGGATATATATATATATATATATATATGTATATATAAGTTTCTTTACAATGATGCAAACGTGCACACACAAAGAGAAACACACGTATATGTATATTAAAGCAAAGTACAGCAGGAATAAACTCAGGTTTAAAATAAAGTGGCTAGATACAGTATAGTGTGAGGTGTGGGAGAGGAGGGATGAACCATTAAATCAGAGTTAGGATAAATACATAAAAGGTAGTTTTGAACTAGAACTAAAAAGTGGATCTTGGGTCAAGGAAAGAAAGACAGCATTTTCATTGTTTGGAGTTAAAGAAATTAGATGGCTGATCTAGGGACACTACATAGGAATATAGAAACATTGATTTAGAACTGGGATAGAACTTATCAAGGCAAACCTTCTCATTTCACAGATGAGTAAACTAAGGCCAATCAATGCATAAACATTTATAAAGCATATATTTTGTACCTTATCCAGAGTCACTTAGCTAGTAAATCCCTACCATGAAACCCTCACCTTTTTGATTCCAAGATGTAACTGCTCATTACATTTAACAACTATTTTAACTAATGAGCATATTGTGACTTTATTAGCTCTACATATTTTGGACCCCAAGACTTGAACATAGCACTATTACTCTCCTTAAACTACTAAATGCTTTCAATTCTTTATCATAACATAGAGATAAGTGTGCTGGCATGTCCTGCCAAGAGGGAAAGTCTTTGAGTTTGAATCCATTGATGCCCTCTCTATAGCTGGCATATGAAGTGCATCCTAGAGAGATCCTGAGAGGCTCATCTCCAGTTGGGCTATTTATAAGATAAACATTTAGACCATATCACATTTTAAAAATAACTTCCAGTTCTACAGGGGTTCAAAGCTACATTCAAGGGGGAATGCCTACACAAACAAATTTATTTCTTTGAAATATTGAAGTAAGCCACTGAATTATTATTTTGCTTCTCCATTCAAATATGACTGTAAGAAAGAAGGATCAGAATAACCAATGTATATCCAAGGGATCACATATTGAAAGAAGTACCTATTGTTGTGCTAACGTTTTTTTTTCTCATACCTGTATTCCTTATTACTGCAGACAGAGTGGGTTGCTTGTGTTTATGAGTTCTGAGCTAAGTCCACCATAAATATGATAAGCCCTGGGTGCTGGGATATGAACAAGGAACATTGGGCTTCCTAGTAAGGAGAAAATCAACCCAGATTAGAAAAGAAGCAAACCACAAGTAATATAAATTTGATTTGCTTCAATTGAAGCAAAAAAAGTAGAGGTGATAATTTTGATTTTAGACAAACCAAAAAATTTAAAAATTGATCTAATTCAAATACATGAGGAAGGAAGCTTCACCTTATTAAAGCTTAGCATAGAAAGTGGTATTGATACTAAATATATATATACATATATATATACACACACACATATATATATACACACCAAGTGGTACAGCATCCAGATTCTTAGAAAAGTTAAGCTAGTTACAGGAAGAAACAGACAGCAAACTATACTAGTGGGGGACCTCAACTTCCCTCTCTCAGAATTAAATAAATATAAGAATAAGACAAACAAGAAAGAAATTAGGAAGGTTAAATGATCATAATTTAGATTTTTATAGGCCTCTGGAGAAAAATGAAAAGGAATAGAAGGGAGTTACAAGTTTTTCTTAGTGGTACATTTCAGCTACAGAAAAGAACTGACCATGCATTAGGACATAAAAAAATTCACAATCATATACAAAAAGCCAGAAATAGTAAATGCATCCTTTTCAGCTCACATTGGAATAAAAATTGCATTCAATAAAGAACCATGGAAAAATGGACTAAAAATAATTTGGAAATTAAATGATCTAATTATAGAAAATGGGTGGATCAAACAAAAAAAAATCTCAGAAACAATTAATAATTAGGTCAAAGATAATGACAATAATGAGACAGCATACCAAAAATTATGTTTCAGGTAAAGCAATTCTTAAAGAATTTTCATATCTCCATGAATTTCTCTAAATATTTACATCAATAAAACAGAAAGAGATCAATTAATTGAACATGCCACTAAAAAAATATCTTGAAAAAGCCCAAATTTAAAACATTCAATTAACTATCAAATTGGAAATTCTGAAAATCAAAGGAGAGATCAAAAAAATGAAAGCAAAAAAGTTATTGAACCAATTAATAAAACTAAGAATTGTTTTTATGAAAAAACCAACACAATGGCTAAAGCTTTGGTTAATTTGATTAGAAAAAAAAATAAAGAAAAAAAAACAAAACTAGTTTACCACCATCAAAAATAAAAAAGTGTGAACTTACTACCAGTGAAGAAAAAATAAAAGCAATAATTAAGAACAATTGTGCCCAACTGCATGTCAAAAAATCTGTTAAGCTAACAGACATAGATGAATATTTACAAAAAATATAAATTTCACAGATTAACAGAAGAAGAAATAAATTATTTACATAACCTCACTTTTTTTTTGTTTTGTTTTATTTTTATTAAAGTTTTTTCTGGTTTGTTTTTCAAAACATATGCATAGACAATTCTTCAACATTAGCCCTTGCAAAACCGTGTTCTAATTTTCCTCCCTTCCCCCACACTTTCTTCTAGATGACAAGCAGTTTAACATATGTTAAACATAGTAGAAATATATGTTAAATCCAATATATGCTTACATATTTATACAATTATTGTGCCATACGAGAAAAAAGGAGAAACAAAATAAAATGCAAGTAAACAACAACAAAAAGAGTGACAATTCCCTCAATCCTCTCTCTGGGTGTAGATAGCTCTCTTCTTCACTGAACAATTGGAACTGATTTGAATCATCTCATTGAATAACCTTATATTAGAAAAAGAAATTAAACAAGCCATCAATGAATTTCCTAAGGAAAAATATACAGGGCCACATGGATTTATGAATGAATTTTACCAAGCCTTTAAAGAAAAACGAATTCTAATACTATCTAAACTGTTTGGAAAAATAGGCAAAGCAAGATTTCTGCTAAATTCCTTCTATGGCACAAATATGGTGCTTATATTTAAACAAAGAAGGGTCAAAACAGAAAAAATTATAGTTCAATCTCTCTAATGAAAACTGATGCAAAAAAATTAAAGGCAATATTAGAAAAGAGATTACAACAACTTATCAGCAGGATAATACACTATAAGTAAGTTGAATCTATACCAGAAATTCAGGCTTGGTTCAATATAAGGTTAATTTTTGGCATAATTGCTATATCAATAACAAAACCTACAGAAATCATATGATACTCTCAAAAGGTGCAGAAAAAGCTTTTGACAAAATACCATTTCCATTCTTATTAAAATCCATTAGAGAGTGTAAGAAAAAATGGAGTTTTCTTTAAAATGATAAGTAGTATCTATCTAAAACCACCACCAACCATTATTTGCAATGGGGTCATGCTAGACACATATTCAATAAGATCAGGTGTTATCACCATTATTATTTAATATTGTACTAGAAACATTGTCTTAAGCAATAAGAAAAGAAAAATAAAAGAATTTGAGTAAGCAATGAGGAGATAAAACTATCACTCTTTGCAGATAACATGATAGTATACTTAGAGAATCAACCAAAAAAAACACTTGAAACCCCACTAACAACTTCAGCAAAGTTGCAGTCTATAAAACACATACAATTCATCACACAAATCATCAGCATTTCTGCGTTATTAACTAAGCCCTGCAGGAAGAGATAGAAAGAGAAATTCTATTTAAAATAACCAGACAAAATAGTTGGGTGTCTACCATCCAAGACAAACCAGGATCACAGTTACAAAACACCTTTCACACAAGTAAAGTCATATCTAAACAACTGGAAAAATAGCAATTTCTCATGGGTAGGCCAAATTAATGTAATAGAAATTGCAATTCTATCTAAAATAATTGGCTTACTCACTACCATACCAATCAAACTGCAAATATACATATACATATATATGTGTGTGTGTGTGTGTGTGTGTGTGTGTGTGTGTATGATAGAGCTAGAAAAGATAATAAAATTCATCTGGAAAAAGGAGAATATCAATGGAATTCATGGGAAAAACTACTAAGGATGATGGCTTAGCAGTACTATATCTAAAACTCTAATTATAAAGCACCACTCATCAAAATCTGGGACTGGCTAAAAAATAGTTATGGATCAGTGGAACAGATTAGATACACATGACATTTATTTATGTGGGTCCTCTAAGTTCTTTGCATATATTTCATTTTATCCTCAAAATTACTTTTTGAAGATTAAATCCTATTATCTATATTTACAGAAGGAGAAACTAGACCTTGAAGAACAGACTTATTCAATGTCACATAGCTATTGAGTGTCTCAGATGGGATTTTAGCTAATTTTCCTTTCTCTAGGTTCGATAGTATTCACTAGTCCACCTAGCTGAAAATATATTTCAATTTTCCAATGCATATTTAAATATTAAAGTTTTTGAATTTCACAGGGTCTGAAACATAAAAATTTGCATGTCAATTGTAGGTAATTGCTTAAGTTTTCTATTCTATTCTAAAATTGAACCTGAATTCCCTCTCCAACATCAATGACAAGCAGATATGTATAGTTATGAATATGTATGTTGGAGTATATATACAAGTTAGATCATTATATTGTTAAACTCTCAAAAAAAGCAAAATCCAGGTCTTTTATTTTCTTTATATTTACTATAATGCTCTGCACTGAAACTTTTAAAAATATTATTTGACTTGTTACAAAATGCTAAATATGTTTATCACATTTTGTGTTTTTCCAGTATAGACACCAAAAGGATACCAGATCTGAAGATCTTGTAAAATTACTTCCTGATTTAAATTTGTATTCTCAAAAGATATTAATGAATAGCTTACAAACATAGCTTGCTGAACAAATGTTAACAAATGGATATTAGGTAAAAGTTCCTGGACTGGAATGCCAGTTTTATCAGATCAAGGGAATTCTTATCATGGAACATGTGTTAATAGCTTATGGATTATTCCATGGAGCAAAGCAGTCATATTCATTTCAAGAACACAATATCTCTGACAGACACATCAGATGTTATCTCTTCAGCCTTTGATGGTGACTTTTCCAAATTGCACTGCTAAAGCAAATACATACACTTATCAAAGTCCCTTGAAGTTTCCCTAACATCAATTTCCAAAAATGTATTGACCTAGAAATAGCTGTGCTTCTCTACCCAAATCATATTCCACTTCCCACCCCTCTGTGTTTATTAATGCTGTCCCTTAGGCAAGAAACTTGCATTATGGAAAAATGTAGTCATGGATCATTTTATGAATGCAATTAAAACAAATAAAGGTGAGAAAAATAGATAGCCAACTTAATCACAACTTCTCTTTAGAAATAAAATCAGCATGCTATAAAAAGATTAGTAAAGACTACTCATGATTTTTCCATTAGTACTTACTTGCCACACTTCAGATCACTGGAACTGTAGCTAAAGGATCAAGGTTTAAATCTTCTTTCTCCTATTAATTAGATGGAACTTCATTAGAATTTCTTCAGTGGAAGGGATCTACATGTGCAAAAATGTTTGTGGCAGCACTTTCTGTAGTGTCAAAAAAAATGGAATCAGTGGATGCTCATCAGTTGGAGAATGGCTGAATAAGTTGTGGTATATAAGTATTATTGAATATTATTGTTCCATTATAAATGATCAGCAGGATGATTTCACAGAGGCCTGGAGAAACTTACATGAACTGATGCTAAGTGAAATGAGCAGAACCAGGAAATCAGTATACACAGCAACAGCAAGACTATTCATTGAGTAATTCTGATGGACACAACTTTTGTCAACAATGAGGTGATTCAGACCAGTTCCAATGATCTTGTGTTGAAGAAAGTCAATTGCATCAAAAGAGAGGACAGTGGGAACTGAATGTGGACTACAGCATAGTATTTTCCCTCTTTTGTTATTGTTTGCTTGCATTTTGTTTTCTTACTCATTTTTTTGAACTGATTTTTCTTGTGCAGCATGATATTTGTGGAAATATGGATAGAGGAATTGCACATGTTTAACATATATTGGATCACTGGTGGAGGGGAGATGGAAATGAGGGGAAAATTAAAACCCAGGGTTTTGTAGGGGAGAATATAAAAAATTATCCACATATATATTTTGAAAATAAAAAGCTTTAATTTAAAAAAGAATCTCCTCAGTGTCTCAGTTTTCTTCTTCATCTGTAAAAAAACGAGGTTAAACTATTTGATCTCTGGTCTCTTCTAGCTATAAATCTTAATACTACTTTCATAGAGCAGATTCTATCTCAAATCACATCTTTTTCTTCAACTTATTTGAGGAATATAAGAAAAACATAGATATAGAGCTGGAAGTGACCACAAAAAATTTTATAACCCAACACTCATTTACAAATGGGGACACTGAAATCTAGAAACATGATATGATGGAATAATTTGGTACCAAGGATTTTTGATGCCTTTACTTTTTGGAGAAGACAAAATTATAACACTATGTTAGGGCCAAGTTAAACTATATCCATCTATATCTGATCAGACCAATACAAGTTGGAAAGCTCTGTCACAGGTCAGAAAAAATAGTCCATATGAACTTTTGGAGTGGACATGTCTCTAAATTTGTGTATCTCATGTTTCTTTTGAGTTACTGTGATTCTGCTTTGCTCATAGAATATAGCATCTTCTTTGATGTGGGGATACCATGCTGAGCAGAATTGTGCCAATGTGCATTAGTAGGAGGAAGGATGAACTCATAGTCTATTTAGCCTCTCCTCTGTGACTGACATGGAAGGAAAAAGGATCTGAGGCACTTAGTTATCTTTAAGAAAAATCCTTCATTCTTCTATTTTAACATTCCAGGGTTCTTGTGAGTGTCAAAATAATTTTACATCTGCAGCTGGCAAAAGCAAAGCTTTTGGGTAATGGCAGTAAGGGATTACACAACTACTGTAAAGCAAGTTATTAGGAAGAAATATATTTCAGAAGCTAGATCCTAGGAGTAGAAAATAAAGAGCATTTAGATACCAGTTGTCACTGTGTTTAGTGTGGGAAAGTTTCATAATGTAACACCTATTTAATAGAAACTCTATTAGATACCTCCATGGTCATGTAAATTTGTTAGTCAGGCACATTATTCCTTGAAGAGTTTTCTTGAATCTGATTTTACCTCTAATTCAGTATATAACAGTACTTCACATGGTGAAAATATTAGTTGAGGAGATCAGGGTTCCGCAGACCATCTATTTTCTTATCATTATTTCTTTCCAATCCTATTTATTTTTTTAGCTTTTTACATATTACTCCCTTTTATGTGCTCCAAAATTTAATAAAGTAGGATTTGTTGAGCATTTACTCAGTGTTAGGCACTGAAAATTTTTACAACATAGCGAATACAAAGAAAAAGGAAAACAGTTCTTGCCCTCAAAGAACTTACATTGTAAATAGATAGTGAGGGAGAAAGAGAGGCAGGAAGAAGAGAGGGAAAGAGGGAGGAAGGAAGAGAGGAAAGGAAAAAAGACAAAAAGAAACAGAGACTAAGACTAAATATATAAGTATGGATAAATATTTGTATAGATAGGAATTACAAGTTCATCAGAGAGGAAACTATACTAAAAACCAGGCAATTATAAAGGAGCTTCCAAAGAAAGTGATGCTTGAGATTAATGTTGAAAACACTGTCAGAGGTGTAGGAGAGATATTCTACTCATAATTTATAACCAATGAAAAGGTGTGGAGATGGGAAAGAGATCATGTACCTGAGGAACACGAAAAACATCAGTATGGTAGAGTAAAAGAGGATAGAAAGGAGTAATATTTAAGAAGCCCAGAAAAATATGTAGGAAAAAAATTCATATTGTAAAGAGCCATAAATATCAGAACAAAGGAGTTTAGATTTGATAAAATAGGTAATAAGGAATAACTGAAGTTTGCTGAGTAACGAAATAAGTAGTCAATCTTGCACTTTTATTACTTATGGCAGTTCTGCATTTTCTTGTTAGATACTTTTTTTCAAAACTTTGTACTAGAATCTTGAGAAAGGTTTATGTGCAATATTTCATAATCATATTTGCTATCTCACATTCTTCCATACTTCTAAATACTCAACCATGCCATTTGAGGAAATTATGCAATTTTACAAACCAAATAGGTAAGAGCCTACTTTGTTGCTTGCAGAAATATTTCTCTGAACTCAAAATAATACTAAAAAAAAAAGAAGAAAAAAATCAAACCTCTCTTCTCAGCAGGAAATCCTTGTGTCTAACAGCAGTGAGGTAAAACTCAAACAGCAAACTATATATATAAAGATTTCTTATGTATGCAAATTTATTTAGAAAACCTCATTTGTGTGTATGTATATGTACATATACATACACACATATTGGTCTTGTCAGTCAATAAACATTTATTAAGCACATATTATGTTCCAAGCACTATAATAAGTGCTAGAGATATTAAAAAAAAAGATCAAAAGATCTTAATCCACAAAGAGCTCACAATATTGGGGGAGGATAACATGCAAACTATTATATATAAAAATTATATATTATATATATACAGATAATGTGTATTGTTTATTATATATGTAAATAGATACACATACAGACACATACATTTTAGAAAGAGCTCTGAAAAAAGCAGCGTGGCTGGGATGATTTAAACTAAACAAAACTTGTAAAACTGCCTCCCCAACTCCAGGTGAACAGAGTCCAACTTTAAGTTAAAGTCTGAAGTAAAGAAATAGGCAAGAAAATGAGCAAATAATAAAAAATGAGTTGACCATAAAAATCTATTACAAAGGCAGGGAAAACTAAGAAAAAAACCTCAAAATTCAACAATATGAAACTAGATATAAGCAATGCCCTCCAAAGAAGAAATACAAATTGGGGAAAAAACAGTAATTCCTACAAGAATTAAAGAAAAATAAATATGGTAAAGAATATTTGGGGGAAATGGACAGTAATGCAAGAAAATTATGAAAGGAGAACTAATAGCTTAGCAAAAGAGGCACAAAAACACTGAATAAAATAATACCTTAAAAACAGAAGTGGCTGAACAGAAAAATAAAGGTACAAAACTTCATTGTAGAGAAGAACACCTTAAAAAGCAGAAATGGTTATTTGAAAACAGAGATAGAACAGCTCTCTGAAGAAACTAATTCCTTAAAAATGCCCCAATATTCTAGAAACACAGAGAGAAATACTCATTGAAGAAACCCATCCATCATCTTCAGGAAGAGATCCCACAAGGAAAATGCCAAGGAAGATTGTTGCAAAACTCCAGAAAAAAGATTATAAGCTACCAGATAAAAACAATGCAAATAGGATCCAACCATTCTGGAGAGCAATTTGGAGCTATGCTCAAAAAGTTATCAAACTATGCATACCCTTTGACCCAGCAGTGTTTCTATTGGGCTTATATCCCAAAGAAATCATAAAAGAAGTAAAGAGGCCCACATGTGCAAGAATATTTGTGGCAGCTCTTTTTGTAGTGGCTGGAAACTGGAAACTGAATGGATGCCCATCAATTGGAGAGTGGCTGAATACATTATGGAATGTTATGGAATATTATTGCTCTGTGAGAAAGAACCAGCAGGACGATTTCAGAGATGCATGGAGATACTTACATGAACTAATGCTGAGTGAAACGAGCAGAACCAGGAGATCATTATACATGGCAACAACAATACTATATGAAGATCAGTTCTAAGGGACATGACTCTCTTCAACAATGAAATGCTTCAAACCAATTCCAATTGTTCAGTGAAGAAAGCCATATACACCCAGAGAGAGGGATGTGAAATGTGGACCACAACATAACATTTTCATGTTCTCTATTGAGGTTTGCTTGCATTGTATTTTCTTTATCATATTATTATTTCTTGTAGATATGATTTCTCCTGCACAAAAAATGATGTGTGGCAATAACTATACATATATTCGATTTCTTAAGTATTCTAACATAATTATCATGTAGTGGATGTCCTGCCATCTGGGGGAGGGGTGGGGAGTAGGGGAGAAAAATTTGTAACAGAAAGCTTTGTAATGATTAATGTTTAGGAATTACCCATACATATGTTTTGCAAAAAAAAGTATTAATAAAGAAATAAAAAATAAATTAAAAAACAATTCAAATATCAGGGAAAAAAGTCAGGAATACACAGGATCCAGCAGTTTCTACAAAAAAGGATGAGAGGGCCAGGAATACCATATTTTAAAAGGCAAAGAACCTAGGGATACAGCCAAGAATTAACTACCAAGGAAGCTTCAGTATAATCTTTTGGGGGATGCTATGACTCTTCAATGAAGTAACACACTTTCAATCATTTTTATTGAAAAAACCAGAACCAAACAGAAAATTTAATCTACAAATACAGGGCTCAAAAGAAGCATAAAAAGTAAACACACACACACACGCATATGTATATATATATATATGCATATATATATATATATAATTATATGTATGAAGCATAATAAAATATGCTTCACACTTTTACCTTTGGTATGCTTGTGTCTTTCTGTGTTCAATGCGTTTCTTATAAATAACATATTGTATGATTCTGTTTTTTAAATCCACTCTACTATTCCCTTCCACTTCATGGGAGAGTTCATCCCATTCTCATTCAGTTATGATTACCAGCTGTGTATTTCCCTCCATCCTATTTTTGCCCATGTATATACCATTGTTCTTTCTTTCCACTCTGTCCTAAAAAGTTGGCAGAATTTATTATGCTTCAGCTTCATTACCAAAAGCAGGGGTAGCCATTTTGATCTCAGATAAAGCAAAAGTAAAAATAAATCTAATTAAAAGAGATAAGGAAGGAAAGTACATCTTAATAAAGTATACAGTAAAAAATGAAGTAGTAACAACACTAAATGTGTATGCACCATGTGGTAAAGCAGCCAATTTCCAAGAGAATATTTTATGCCAGATACAGAAAGAAATATGCAAATGCGGAAAGGAATAAATAATATTTTTCCTATTTGAACTATAAGAGAATAAAATTATATTCAATAAAGGGACAAGGAATGATAGAATAAAACCAATTGGAAATTAAATAATCAAAGTCTAAAAAATGAGTGGGTCAAATAAAAAAGCACATAAACAATCCATAATTTCATCCAAGAGAATAACAATAATAAGGCAACACAACAAAACCTATGGAATGCAGCCAAAGCAATTATTAGAGGAAATTTTATCTCTCTAAATAATTACATGTATATGATAGATAAAGAGGAAATCAATGAAGTGGGCATGTAATTTATTTTTTTAATTAATTAAAGCTTTTTATTTACAGAACATATGAGTGAAAAAATGTCTATATTGACCTTTGCAAAAAAATTTTTGTTCCAAATTTTCCCCCTCTTCCCTCTACTCTACCCCCAGATGACTAATAGTCTAATACATGTTAAATATGTTAAATTATATGATAAATCCAATATATGTATACATATCTATAGTTATTGTACTGCACAAGAAAAATCATACCTAGAAAGAGAAAAAAAAAACAATCTAAAAAGGAAAAGAAATGCAAACAAATATCCACAGAAAGTGTTAAAATGCTGTGTTGTGGTCTACACAACTCCCACAGGCCTCTCTCTGGATGTATATGACTATCTTCATCACTGAACAATAGGAACTGGTTTGAATCACTTCATTGTTGAGAACCATGTCCATCAGAATTAATCATCATATAGTCTTGTTTGGGCATGGAATTTTAAAAAGCTAGAAAAAGAACCAATTTAAAAATCCCAACTAAATTCCAAATTAGAAACTCTGAAACTAAAAGGAAGGTTTAATAAAATTAAAACTAAGAAAACTATTGAAGTAATACATGAAAGTAAAAGTTGGTTTTCTGGGAAAAAAACAAACAAAATAGATAAAAATTGTTGGTGTTTTTGATTAGAAATAGGTAAGAAAAAAACCAAAATACCAGCATCAAAAATGAAAAGCGAGAACTTATATCCAATGAAAAAGAAATTAAAGAAATAAATAGGAGCTATTTTGCTCAACTGTATGGCAGCAAATTTGACAAACTAATTGAAATGGATGCAAATTTACAAAAATTCTAATTGTCCAAGTTAACAGAAGAGGGAATAAAACAAATTACTTAAATAGTCCCATTTTAGAAAAAGAAATTGAACAAGTCATTACTGAACTTCATAAAGAAAAAATCTCCATGGCCAGATGGATCCACAGGTGAATTCTACCAAACACTAAAAAACAATGAATTCCCATATTGTATAAATTATTTGAAAAAATAGTTCAAAAAGGAGTCCCTCCAAATTCTTTCTATGACACAAATATTGTACTGATAATTAAACCAGGAAGAGCTAAAATAGAAAAAGAAAATTACAGACCAATCTTCCTAATGAATTTTGATGCAAAAATTTTAAATAAAATATTAACAAAGAGATTACAGCAACTTGCAAGCAGTATAATACATCATCATAAAGTGGGATTTATACTAGGGCTTCAAGGCTTGTTAATTATCAGGAAAACTATGGCCATAATCAACCATATCCATAACAAAACCAACAGAAATCATATGATAATCTCAACAGATGCTTTTGACAAAATGCAACACCCATTCCTATTAAAGGACACTAGAAAGCATATGGATAAAGAGAACTTTCCTTAAAATAATAAACCAAATCTATCTGAAATCAACAGCAAGCATTATTTGTAATGGAGAGAACCTGAACATATTCCCAGTAAGGTCAGGAATGAAATAAAGATGGCCATTATCACAAGTACAATTCAAATGTTTATTAAATGTTGAATTATTAGCTTTATTTTATTAGCTTTAGCTTTAAAATATTTAGCTTTAGCAATAAAAAAGGAAAAGAAATTAAAGGAATTGGAATAGGCAACGAGGAAAAAAAACTGTCTCTTTTTGCAGATGATATAGTTAGAGAATTCTAGAAAATCTTCCAAAAACCTACTGGAAAAAATTCACAGCCTTAGGAAAGTTGCAGGGTATAAAATAAACTCAAACAAATCATCAACATTTCCATGTATTACTGACAAAGGCCAAAGGCAAGAGATAAAAAGAGAAATTTCACAGTGGAGAAAATAACTGTAGACAAAACAAAATATTCGGAGGGGGTCTATCTATCAAGATGAAACCAAGAACTGCATGAATACAGTTCCAAAACATTTGTCACACAAATAAAGCCAATTCTAAATAATTGGAAAAATATCAATTGTGCATGAGTAGGCTGAGCTAATTTAATAAAAATGACAATTCCCTTTAAATTATTATACTTATTCAGTGCTATTGACATAGCAATATGTAAATTTGGGCAATCAAACTGCCAAAAATTATTTTAAAGAATTAGTTTTTTTATTAAATCTTTTTATTTACAAAACATATGAGTAATTTGTCAACAGTGAATTTTGCAAAACTTTCTATTCCAAATTTTGCTCTTCTTCCCCCCACCCCTTTCCCTAGATAGCAGGTAGTTTAATGCATGTTAAATATGTTAAAATATATGATAAATCCAATATATGTATACTTATCCAGACAGTTATCTTGCAGCACAAGAAAAATTGGATCTAGAAAGAGAAAATAAACTTAAGAAGGAAAACAAAATGCAAGCAAACATCAACAGAAAGCATGTTTGCTTTGTTGTGGTCCACAGTCAGTTCCCCCACACACTCTCTGGGTGTATATGGCTTTCTTCATCACTGAACAATAGGAACTGGTTTGAATTATCTCATTGTTGATGAGAAATATGTCCATCAGAATTGATCATCATATAATCTTGTTGTTGCTGTGTATGATCTTCTGGTTCTATTCATTTCATTTAGCATCAGTTCATGTAGGTCTCTCCAGGCCTCTGTCAAATTATCTTGTTGGTTGTTTCTTACAGAACAATAATAAGGAATTAGTAAAAAAAAAAAATAACAAAATTACTCTGGAAGAATAAAAAAGATCAAAAATATCAAAGGAATTAATAAAGAAAACATAAAGGTTGATAGCAGCACCAAATCTAAAATTATATTATAAAGTAGCAGTATTCAAAACCAATTGCTCCTAGCTAATAAATAGAGTTGTGGATCAGTGGAGTAGATTAACACAATAATAAAGACCAAAAGTAAGCTAATATTAAATAAACTCCCAAACTCCAGATTCTGGAATAAGAACTCATTATTTGAGAAAATTTCTGGGAAAACTAGAAAATAATATGTCAGAAACTTGACATAGACCTACATCTCACACCCTATATCAAAATAAGGTCAAAATGAATACATGATTTGTGCATAAATGATATCATAAATTAATTAGGAGAGCACATGATAATTTATCTGTCAGACCTTTGGAGAAGAAAAATTTATAAGAATAACTAGAAAATATTAAAAGCAAAATGGACAACTTTGATTACTTTAAATTAAAAAAAGTTTTGAACAAACAAAATCAACAGAAAGAATATTATAGGAGAACTACAAAGTTGGGGAAATATCTTTTCAACCAGTGTTTCTGTTAAAGGTTCCATTTCTAAAATATATAAACAATTGTGTCAAATTTGTAAGACTACAAGTCATTTCCGAATTCATAAATGGTTAAATGATATGAACAGACAATTTTTAGATTACAGCCATCTATAATCACATGAAAATGCTTACTGTCACTGTTGATTACAGAAATGCAAATTAAAAAAAAAAACTCCAAGTTCCCACCTCATACCTCGCAGATTAGCTCATTTGACAGAAAAAAAGATAATGATAAATGTTGGCAGGAATGTTGGCAGGAATCACTAATTCAGTGATGATGGAGTTGTGAAATGATCCAAACATTCTGGAGAGAAATCTAGAACTATGCCCAAAGGGCTAGAAAATTGTGCATACCCTTTGACCAACAGTGCTACTGCTGCATCTGTATTTCAAGAAAATCATAAAGAAGGGAAAATGAGCCACATGTGCAAAAATGTTTTCAGCAGCTCTTTTCAGCATTAGCTTTTGCAAAACCTGGTGTTTCAATATTCCCTTCCTTCCTCTACATCCTCCCCTAGATGGCAAGTAGTCCAATATATATTAACCATGGTAAAAATATATGTGAAATTCAATGAATGCTTACATATTTCTACAACTATCATGCCACACAAGAAAAATCAAATCAAACCAGTTTAAAAAAAGGGAAAGAGAGAGAAACTAAATAAAATGCAAAAAAAAAAACAGCAAAAAGTGTGAAAATGCTATGATGTAAACCACACTCAGTTCCCATAGACCTCTCTCTGGGTGTAAATGGCTCTTTTAATCACTGAACAATTGGAAATAGTTTGAATCATCTCATTGTTGAAGAGAGTCATGTACATTAGAATTGATCATTGTATAATCTTTTTTGTTGCAGTGTATAATCATCTCCTGGTTCTGCTCATTTCATTTAGCATCAGTTCATGTAAATCTCTCCAGGCTACTCTGAAATTATTCTGCTACTTGTTTCTTCCAGAACAATAATATTCCATAACATTCATATACCATAAGTTGTTCAGCCACTCTCCAATTGATGGACATCCATTCAGTTTTCAGTTCCTTGCCATTACAAAAAGGACTGCCACAAACATTTTTGCACTTGTGGGTCCCTTTCCCTCCTTTAAGATCTCTTTGGGATATAAGGCCAGTAGAAACACTGCTGGATCAAAGGTTTGTACAGTTTGATAACTCTTTGGGCATAGTTCCAAACTGCTATCCAAAATGGTTGGATCCGTTCCCAATTCTACCACTAATGTATTAGTATCCTAGCTTTCCCACATCCCCTCCAACATTTATCCTTAACTTTTTGCATCATTTTAGCCAATCTGAAAGGTATGTGGTGGTATCTCAGTTGTCTTAATCTGCATTTCTCTGAACAATAGTGATTTGGAACACCTTTCTATATGATTAGAAATGGTTTCATTTTCTTCATTTAAATATCATTTGTTCATATCCTTTGACCATTTATCAACTGGAAAATAGCTTGAATTCTTGTAAATTTGAGTCACTTCCCTATATATTTTAGAAATGAGGTCTTTATCAGAACCTTTGAATATAAAAACATTTTCCCAGTTTATTGCTTCCCTTCTAAACTTGTCTGCATGTATTTTGTCTG
Source organism: Myrmecobius fasciatus (assembly GCA_023553655.1). Classification (NCBI taxonomy): domain Eukaryota; kingdom Metazoa; phylum Chordata; class Mammalia; order Dasyuromorphia; family Myrmecobiidae; genus Myrmecobius; species Myrmecobius fasciatus. The sequence goes on from JAJPUD010010016.1 coordinate 40,666, forward strand.
TAGAAAAACTTTTTGACTTGATATAATCATAATTATTTAATTTTTGATCAAAAAACATCTCCAGTTTTTCTTTGGTCATAACTTCCTTCCTCCTCCACAGATGTGAGAGGTAAACTATTCTTCTTCTAATTTGCTTATAATATAATTCTTTATGTCTAGATCATGAACCCATTTCAAACTCTTCTTGGTATATGGTGATAGGTGTGAGTCAATGCCTCCTTTCTGCCATAATATTTTCCATTTCTATCAAACACTAGATTAATATAGTCATTGACTATTTTGTCCTGTGAACATAACCTATCTCACTGATCAACTGCTCTATTTCTTAGCCAAAACCAAACGATTTTGATGACCCCTGCTTTATAATATAGTTTTATGTATGTTAGACTTGCAGATATTTTATATTATTAAGTTATTTTAAATGGAATTTCTCATTGTATCTCTTGCTTCTGGACTTTGTTGGTAATATATAAAAATGCTGATGATTGCTATCCTTGTTTCACCCCTGATCTTATTGAGAATGGTTCCAGTTTATCTCCATTACATATGATATTTGTTGATGGCTTTAAATAGTTGCTATTAATCATTTTAAGAAAAATTCTATTCCTATATTCTCTAATGTTTTTAATAGAAATGGGTGTTAGATTTTGTCAAATGCTTTTTTCTGCATCTATTGAGATAACCATATAATTTTCATTAGTTTGGTTATTGATATAATCAATTATGCTAATAATTTTCCTAATATTGAACCAGCCCTGTATTCCTGTTATGAAACCTATTTGGTCATGGTGTACTACCTGTAATCTCTTTGCTAAAATTTTAAAATTTTTGCATTAATATTCATTACAAAAATTGGTTTATAGTTTTCTTTCTCTGTTTTCATACTACCTGGTTTAGGTATCAGCACCATATTTGTCTTATAAAAGGAATTTGGTAAGTCTCGTTCTTGCCCTATTTTTCCAGAGTTTGCATCATATTGGAATTAATTGTTCTTTAAATATTTGGTAGAATTCACATGTAATGTGCAAGAATGTTTGTGGCAGCCCTTTTTGTAGTGGCTAGAAACTGGAAACTGAATGGATGCCCATCAATTGGAGAATGGCTGAATAAATTATGGTATATGAATGTTATGGAATATTATTGCTCTGTAAGAAACGACCAGCAGGACGTTTTCAGAGAGGCCTGGAGAGACTTGCATGAACTGATGCTGAGTGAAACGAGCAGAACCAGGAGATCATTATACACAGCACAAACAATATTACATGATAATCAATTCTGACGGACATGGCTCTCTGCAACAAAGAAATGTCTCAAACCAGTTCCAATTGTTCAGTGAAGAAAGCCATATACACCCAAAGAGAGGTATATGAAATGTGGACCCCAACATAACATTTTTATGCTCTCTATTGAT
>JAJPUD010010016.1:47076-67181 GCA_023553655.1 Myrmecobius fasciatus
GATAAGTGGTCAAGGGATATGAACAGACAGTTTTGAGATGATGAAATAAAACCATCTCTAGTCATATGAAAAGTTGCTCCAAATCACTATTGATCAGAGAAATGCAAATTAAGACAACGCTGAAGTACCACTACACACCTGTCAGATTGGCTAAAATGACAGGAAAAGATAACGATGAATGTTGGAGGGGATGTGGGAAAATTGGGACACTAATACATTGTTGGTGGAACTGTGAACGGATCCAACCATTCTGGAGAGCAATTTGGAGCTATGCTCAAAAAGTTATCAAACTGTGTATACCCTTTAACCCAGCAGTGTTTCTATTGGGCCTATATGCCAAAGAAATCTTAGAGGAGGGAAAGTGACCCACATGTGCAAGAATGTTTGTGGCAGCCCTTTTTGTAGTGGCTAGAAAGTGGAAACTGAAGGGATGCCCATCAATTGGAGAGTGGCTGAATAAATTATGGTATATGAATGTTATGGAATATTATTGCAATGTAAGAAACGAGCAGCAGGACGATTTCAGAGAGGCCTGGAGAGACTTGCATGAACTGATGCTGAGTGAAACTAGCAGAACCAGGAGATCATTATACACAGCAACAACAGTATTACATGATGATCAATTCTGATGGACGTGGCTCTCTGCAACAAAGAATTGTCTCAAACCAGTTCCAAGTTCACTGAAGAAAACCATATACACCCAGAGAGAGGGATATGAAATATGGACCACAACATAACATTTTCATGATCTCTATTGATGTTTATTTCCATTTTGTTGCCTTTCTCTGATTTTCTTTTTTTTTTCTTGTAGATAGAATTTTTCTTGCACAATTTGTCAAGTATTTCAACATTATTATTTCTCTTTTTTATTTTATACAAGTAAGCATTTAGAGATGTAAAATTTCCCCTAAGAACTGTTTTGTTGCACCCCATAAATTATGCTATGTTATCTCATTATTGTTATTCTCTTGTGTGAAATTATTGATAACATCTAGGATTTGTTATTTCACCCACTCATTCTTTAGGATCAGATTATTTAGTTTTCAATTAATTTTTGTTCTATTTTCCCTTGGCTAAGAATTTTTGTTCTTGTTGTATCATGATCTGAAAAGGATACATTTACTATTTCTGCCTTTCTATATTTGATTTTGAGGTTTTTATGACTTAATATATGGTCATTTTTTGTATATGTTCCATGAATTGCGGAGAAAAAAGTGTGCTCCTTTCTGTCTCCATTCAATTTTCTCCAAAAAAATCTATCATACCTAACTTTTCTAAAATTCTATTTACTTCCTTACCTTCTTTCTTATTTATTTTGTGGTTTGACTTATCTAGTTCTGAGAGACAAACCTTGATATCTCCTACCCCCTTCCCCCAGTATAGCTTTGCTGTCTTTTCATTTCTTCAGTTCTCTTATATTCACCTCTAGGAAGTTGGTTGCTATGCCACTTGGTGCATATATGTTTAGTATTGATATTACTTCATTATCTATTGTACACTTTAGCAAAATGTAGTTTCCTTGCTTATCTCTTTTAATTAGATCTATTTTAGTTTTTGCTTGATCTGAGATCAAGCTCTGTGTCAGTGCTGACTAACTTCCTAATGCTGGGTGGGAATGGCCAGGTCTGACATTATTCTGGATTACAGGGGCTCACTATTTGCCTTTTTTTATTTGTGTTGGATGTCTTACAGCTAATCTGCTTATCTACTGACTTGCACTCAGTACAAAATAGCTAACACTGGTGTAGATTCCTCTTGTTATATTCCCTGGCATGTGGGGACTTCAGCACCCTGCGTTGTTGCATTGTGCCTTCAATCCACCCTACCCACCACCCCTAATTGAAAAAGACCTTTTCTGATGTTCTTCTAAAATATCTTCTGCTGTAAATTTGTTACAATCCAAATATGTGTGGGTTCTGTCTCTCCAAATCCAGGTCAGAAGCTTGATTTGATGTTGAATTGAGTAATATCAGAGAGAGTTCAGATACGGACTTGGCTCCTCTCCACCTTCTTAACTTCCACCCATTGTGATTTTATTTATTACTCACAGAAGCTTCTAAAAAGAAGTGATCAGCCAAATTGATATTTTGTCCCTACATCTTTTATACATATGTCTTAATCTGATTCATAAACCCAGGTTTATACTGATATAATAGTCTACTGATCCTAGAAAGCATTCAAGCTTATTAATATCACAGCCATCAAGAAAAACTACGAGATCTTCTGAAGGAGAAAGAAACTTTTTTTTTGGTAAAAGAAGTAGGTTTTTTTCCAACACAACAATCATTTTAAGAGCCTACTATGCAGAGTAAGAGACTTCTTGAAATGTCAGATTGACTATTTTTACTCTTTTAAAAAAAGTTGTGAATAACATTCTGACAGGGAAAAACCCTCCAGTATCAAAACGAATTTTAAAAACTACATTGCCTGTTCTCATATAAGGCTCCCAAAATTTTGATTTACTTTTTAAAGATTCCTGATGTTTACAGTACAGTGGCTAGTTTGGGGATTTAAGAAGCACAACAGAGGAAAATTAAACAACATGCCTGGCAATTTGTTTTACAAGCAAATACCTAAGGGGTGCATTGTGAATAATGTAGTGCAAATTAACCTGAAAATAAAAAATAAATAAAGCTTTGTCAATATTGGCTTGTCTTCTCAACAAATGAATCAGAAAGCACATAATGTTATTTAAGGATTATCAGAAAATTTCTCCTAAGGGAAGAACAACCAAAAAAATAAAAATAAGTCTTGCAAAATGTTCAAAATTCTTCACTTTGTTATACTTCAGGTAATTGTCCTAATTATGGGTGGGATTATGCGGTGAACAAATTACGATTTTGAAAATGCAAATATCCCCCATATATTGTGGTCAAGTACACATCAATGCAAATTTAATAAAATGCTTTCTTAATAACAAGATCTGAATTTTTATACAAAATGACAGTAGAACTTGTTTTGCTCCTTTTTTAGGGAAAACAGGGATGAACTATAATTGTAGAAATTATTTCTTCTAAAAAAGACAGTCTATGTTGTGAGCATATGAATATAGCATATGAATATAGATTTCCTAATGCGACATCATCATCAATATAGTCAATCATAGAATCTATGGATTCCGTTGTGTATTGTATGGATAATTGTATGTTTTTTTTTTAAATAGAATCTTGGGGAATTTCAGTTTAATTATAATTCTGAAAATATCGTTCATGGTGAAGCAGATTATGTTAGGGATAGAAGAGCTAGTCTTTCCTGAAAGATCAAATGAATTAACCATAAGAAAAAAAGGTTGAAGCCATTTTCTTCTCTCTCTCTCTCTCTTTTTTTATAAAGCTTTTTATTTGCAAAACATATGAGTGATTTTTCTACATTGACCTTTGCAAAAACTTTTTTTTTCCCAAGCTTTTCCCCTCCTCCCCCTCACCCCCACTCCTAGATGACAGGTAATCTAATACATGAAGCCATTTTCTGAGTGGAAAAATTTATAGTTTATTCTATTAATAAGAGATCCTAAAGAGAATTCTTGAGAAACTATGACTATTATTCTGAACAGTTGAATGATAGAAATATGACTCAGTGTCTATGAAAAAGTTAATAATTTATGTTGATGGATAGAGGTAATTCTGGTTGTATTATTTCTCACTGCTAATATATTGTTGAAATGCTTCACTATTACTTTCTGTTTTTAGTCAAAATATTAACAGGTTTTATGGCCAATAATGGTAATGTTTGTTTAAGCTAATGACATCAGAATATTTGAAATATGTAAAGATAAGGGAAAGTTTAAATTAAAAGCATAGTTTAAAATTTTTTGCTTCATGGAGTGAAAATCCATGGGAAATTTATTAACTAATGAAAGAGTTTATGCATGAAGGAGAATCATAATATACATTTTCAATACCTTGGAACTATACAAAAGTTGATTGTAGAGTAAATGCCTAGAATTGGGAAGGATATGGAAAATGAAGGGTAGAAAAAAACTAAAGAAAAGCTCCACTGAACTTGAATTCTTATGTCTTAATTGAGCTTATGCCATAGCTGAAGCATTCTGAACATTAATGGCCATGATAGGTGAAATCTGAAGTGACTAAGGAAACAAAGTTTTAGGTTTCTGAACATATTGATTTAATAAGCAATTCATACCAGTTGTATAACAAATCATGGCCAGCTCTCCTCATCTTTGGCATTGGGCCCTCAAAATAGAAGAAACAGATTTTATGCATTAAAAAAGAATAAATAGGATACAAAATAGGATGTATAATTAGACAATTTTATTTCTACTTAGAGCAGGGATTAAAGGTTTTCTGAGTTGGAAAGGGCAGACTGAACAGATGTGATTCCCTAAGGCTAGAAAAAAGAGGCATCCCACTCCCCCCAACTATCTATAGTCAATTAAAGAAACATTGAAAAAATAGCTGATTGATCAGTATGGAGGCAGTTTTAGATAAGATATACAGGTTGCTTGAGCTGTGTAATTGTGAAAAAAACAAAACTAACAACAACAACAAAAAAAAAAAAACTCCTTTCATAAATCTTCAGATATGGCTGCATTTATGGTCAGCATACCCTAGATCTTTAGTTAAGGGTACCTAAGCAAGAGTTTGAAGTGGTGCAGCTTTCCAGCCACATGGGTCTAGGTTCAAACTCATCATTAAATACTTCTTGGGGCAGCTAGGTGGTGCAGTGGATAGAGGGCCAGCCCTGAAGTTAGGAAGACCAGAGTTCAGATGTGACCTCAGACACTTAACAATTCACACTTCTTAATTGTGTGACCTTAGGCAAATCACTTAACCCCAATTGCCTCAGGAAAAAAAAGACATAATGAAATAAACATTTTTCATAAGACAGAAATAGGACTAGAACCATAACTGAATAATGTCAAGATATTAGGAGATACCTTGTTTTCCAGAGCTAATCCCAACAAGCAAGTTGTGCCTTTAGCTTGGAATAACAACAATTCTTGAGAGCATCCACTGGATAATCTTAGCCACAGTAAAACTGTTTCATATAATCATTGAACTGCTTTAACCAGCACCAGTTGTTCTTTGAGTTTTGAAAAGCATCTTTTATATTCATGTTCCAATCACGAAATCCTACTATGAATCAAATCATTCTGTTGTTGTTATCCCTCATTTTCAGGGATACAGCTTACTGTGCAGTAATTGATATAAGGATTGGAATAAGGATTCTTCTACAGATTAAGGGACTTGGTACTGGATTCTTATTGCCAACTGTTTCCCTACCTTTGAAATAAAGCTTCTGTTTGTATCCCCTCTATCCGGTTTCTAGTTTGCTGTGTTTGGCTATTACCATATACAAATGAGAGACTGGTTTGGTCTGATTGAAATTAATTGGTGTGAAAAGTGGAATTGAACATGGAATTTGACCATTGAACTGCTCAGTACCAGTGAGGAAAGACAAAGTATCACCGAAGATTTGTTTCTCTGCAATTTAACCACCCCATCCTCATTGTCTGGTGAATTCTCTTTCTTGCTCCAGCTTCAAACTCTGACTTAGTTGAGCTCACCATAATTTGTGAAGAAAACTCCATGGCCCCTATGGTAAGCCAGTTCATTTTAAATCTGGCAAGATTATCCTTTCTTAAACTGAACAGCTCTGTTAATTGGCCTTGCTACTTGCCTCAGATGGTTTTTATTTTTAATGCACATCTCTACAAAATGGTAATTTTGTGTCTCTTGTTTCTCTACATTTCTCTGATTTTCTTTAAACTATACACCTTAGTAACCATGTATCTCTGTATCTATTTTCACTGCATGCTTTTTAAAAAATTATTTGTCTGTTTGTATCTATCTTGTTGTTTTGTCTGTGTTTGCATCTTTGTAAAATGTACAATGTATGAGTCGTGTTTGTGTTGGAAGTTACATTCTGTTTTCTTGAAAGATTTAAAATACATCCAGCCAGAAAAACTTCTAAGACCTATTACCAGAGTTTAGAACAGTGGGAAATATTTAAGAACTTTCATATTTGAAGCAATTGTCCCAATGAGGGAGACTAACTCCCCCTTTAAGCTTTCTACAGGAGATTAGATTATAGGAAAAGAAAAAAAAATCTATAAATCGCTTTTTTCCTGTCATTTCAGCTTTGGCTATGTTGGATTACAAGATCAGTCAGATAATAAAGAAAATTTTATAGAATTGTCGAAAACATCTTAGTAGATTTTGGAGATTTAAAGATTGATCATTAAGGAATTTAGAAATTAAACATTTTAAGATTACAGAGAAGAGCTACTGAAACCTTGGGGTGATTCCAAAATTTCAAGAACTCACTCCTTTCTGAAATACCTTGTTAAGTTTTGGTTATCATTCTGTAGAATTTGTTTTAAGGAAAAATAAATATTTAATTTTATTAAGTTTAAAAGTAAATGACTATGTTAATAGCTTCATTGTTCTAGGTCAATTAGAAAGGCAGATATTTTGGGAGTGCTCAAGAATGAAGGAAAAAATGGGCAAGTCAAGGAGGATTCTGGGAAGATGGCAGAATAAACTGGTAAATTTTAAACTCTCCAGATTTCCACCACAAATAGAACAAATTTGCTTCTGAAGATGAGAATAGATTAGTGAAAAATCAAGATGACATGGGGCCAAATGAGTCCTTTGGGTATAACCCAAGAAAATCTGAAGAAAGAGCAGTAGATTAACTCATGTGAAGTACAAAGACCTCTGGGCTATCTCCATAGAAATAATAAATGGGGAGCCTTGGGACTAGCTGAGTTTGGCCTGTTCCTCAGCAGCAACCACAAAGACTTTCATTTCCAGAACTGGGTATGGAAAAGGAGATTTAAATTCTGGAAGACTAAGTGAATCTAGACTGATTATGCCAGGCTCAGCTCTGCTTCAGAGAGAAGCCCTGGGGAAAAAGGAACCAGCATACACTGAGTGCAGAGGCAGTGAAACAGGGACTTCCTGGCTGTGGATACTTGTTGGAGGGAAAAGCTTTTGGTCTGAGATGTCTGGTCAGAGGTGCAACCAGAGACATAATTCCCTCCACCCTATGATTAGAGGTGCTAACACTAACACTTCTTTTAAAACAAAAATGAACCTGCAAAGAAGAAAGAACCTCACCATAGAAATATACTATGAGAACAGGAAAGCCTAGGGCTCATCTTCAGAAGACACTGAAATAAAGAAAAAGCTTCTACCCCAAAGAATAACAAATGGCTTTCTGCACAGACGTAATTTATAGAAGAACTCAAAAAATAATTTAAAAATCAAATAAGAGACATTGGGAAAAAACTAGAAAAAATAATTCCAAGAAAAACAAGAAAATTATGAAAAAAGTTAGCCAATTAAAAAAGGAGATACAGAGTCTCAAAGATGAAAATAACTCTTCGAAAATTAGAATTAGACTCCAAAGAAATTATTTTACAGATCTAGAAAAAATAGTAGCAAAGTTCATTTGGAAGAACAAAAGGTCAAGAATTTCAAGGGAATTAATGAAAAAAAAAATACAGATGAAGGTGGCCTTGCTGTACCAGATATAAAAGTATATTATAAAGCAGCGGTCATCAAAACCATTTGGTACTGGCTGAGAAATAGAGCAGTCGATCAGTGGCATAGGATAGGATATCAGGACAGTCTAGGTAATAACATTAGCATTTTAGTGTTTGATAAACCCAAAGACCCCAGCTTTTGGGATAAGTACTCACTATTCTGCAAAAACTGCTGGGAAAATTGGAAACTAGTGTGGAAGAAATTAAGGCTGGACCCACACCTAACACCGCATACCAAGATAAGATCTAAATGGGTTCATGATCTAGATATAAAGAGTGATATTATAACCAAATTAGAGGAACGTAGGTTAGTTTACCTCTCAGACCTGTGGAGATGGAATAAATTTATGTCCAAAGAAGATCTGGAACTCATAATTGAACACCAGATAGATACTTTTGATTATATTAAGTTAAAAAATTTCTGTACAAACAAAACTAATGCAGACAAGATTAGGAGGGAAGCATCAAACTGGGAAATCATCTTTACATTTAAGGGTTCTGATAAAGGTCTCATCTCTAAGATATATAGAAAATTGTCTCATATTTATAAGAATTCAAGCCATTCTCCAATTGATAAATGGTCAAAGGATATGAACAGACAATTTTCAGATGAAATTAAAACTATTTGTAGTCATATGAAAAGGTGCTCCAAATCACTATTGATCAGAGAAATGCAAATCAAGACAACCCTGAGGTACCACTACACACCTGTCAGATTGGCTAAAATGACAGGAAAAGATAACGATGAATGTTGGAGGGGATATGGGAAGACTGGGACACTGATGCATTGTTGGTGGAGCTGTGAACAGATCCAACCATTCTGGAGAGCATTTTGGAGCTATGCTCAAAAAGTTATCAAACTATGCATACTCTTTGACCCAGCAGTGTTTCTATTGGGCTTATATCCCAAAGAAATCATAAAAGAAGGAAAGGGCCCCACATGTGCAAGAATGTTTGTTGCAGCTCTTTTTGTAGTGGCTAGAAACTGGAAACTGAATGGATGCCCATCAATTGGAGAGTGGCTGAATAAATAATGGCATATGAATGTTATGGAATATTATTGCTCTGTAAGAAACGACCAGCAGGATGATTTCAGAAAGGCCTGGAGAGACTTGTATGAACTGATGCTGAGTGAAACGAGCAGAACCAGGAGATCATTATTCACGGCAACAACAATATTATATGAGGATCAGTTCTAATGGACATGACTCTCTTCAACAATGAAATGCTTCAAACCAGTTCCAATTGTTCGGTGAAGAGAGCCATATACACCCAGAAAGAGGGATGTGAAATGTGGACCACAACATAACATTTTCATGTTCTCTATTGAGGTTTGCTTGAATTGTATTTCCTTCATCGGATTATTCTTTCTTGTAGATACATTTCTCCTGCATAAAAAATGATGTGTGGCAATAACTATACATATATTTGATTTCTTAAGTATTCTAGCATAATTATCATGTAATGGATATCCTGCCATCTAGGGGAGGGGTGGGCAGTAGGGGGGAAAATTTGTAACAGAAAGCTTTGTAAGGGTTAAAGTTTAGGAATTACCCATACATATGTTTTGCAAATAAAAAGTATTAATAATAAAGAAATTAATTTAAAAAAATTAGAATTAGGCAAGGGGAAGCCAGTGAAGATGTAAGAGACTAAGAAAAGGCAAAACAGATTATAAAGAATGAAAAATAGAAAAGAATGTGAAACATCTTATAAGAAAAATAACAGATCTGGAAAATAGATTGAGAAAATATAAGAATAATTGGACTACCTTAAAGTTGTGACTAAAATAAGGACCTTGACACAATAATGCAAGAAATAATACAAAAATATTGTCCTGGAGTGACAGAACATGAGGCCAAAGTAGAAAAAGATAATATCCACTGATCACCGCTTTAATGAGATCTTTGAGTTAAATACATAGGAACATTATTGCCAAATTTTGAAACCCCCAGATCAAAGTGAAAATTTTGCAAGAAACAAGGAAAAAAAACAATTCAAATACACTAGAGCTAAAATTAGAATTACACAGGACTTATCAGTGGCCATACGAAAAGACCACAAGTTCTAGAATCATATTTACCAACAAACAAAGGAATTAGGCCTGTGGCCAAAAATATTACATTCAGCAAAATCATCAAAAATATTGAATGAGAAACACTGGACTTTCAATGAACTTGCAGATTTTCAGGACATCCTATTAACCAAATCCAAACTTAATAGAAAATTTAACATATAAGAGCCAATACCAAAGATCATTTTCAAGGAACTCAACATAGACAAGTCATTTAATGTTTTGTTTTGTCTTTTAAATATGAGCAATGAATACTATAACAACAAAAGGGTAGCTCAAAAGGAAGATTGGGGCAGAGTTAAGAAAAAAATAGTAATTATGTCATATAAATGAGGGCAGATGAAAAATTGACCCAAATGCATTAGAGGGGTAAGAAGGGCTAATAGTTCTGAAAACCTACTCATATCAGGAATGGGTAAATAGCCAACACTACATATATACTATGAAAGTTGTAGCATCCTCCGAATTCTATAAGGAAATAAGGGGGGAGGAATGGGTGTATGGGATATGGAAAGAAGATGAGGGAGGGATCCATGGGTGAGGGAAGTTGTTAAGTAATAGCAAGGCAAGTTAGGAACAGAATTAAACAGTCAGTAGGGATAGGAAAGATGTGTGGAGATGTGTGAAAATGTGTATGCATATATCTACATATGTGTACATGAATATATCATTTCTTAATCAAAGCTTGCTTGAGAGTAGGAGGGCATGAAAAGGAAGAAAAAGAATAAATAAAAAAAGGTACATAGCAGAAAATAAAAGAACAATTTACAAGGGAGAAGGAAGTAAAGAAAAAGTTGGACACTCATGAATATATCTTTGAATATATAAATATATACTTTCTTGATCTCGTATTTGTTACTATATATTCTGAATCCTTCCTGATGTTCTGCTGGCACATAAAAATATTTTCATTTGTTTTGTTTTCTTTTGCTTTGAATTCCTTTTCTGTTTTTTCTCTTATTTTTTAATAAAATAAATTTTAAAAATCATGACTAAATAGTTTGTACTTTATCTCAATTTCTTATTAACCCTTCCTTGACATTTCTGACCATGAAAACAGAAAAAGGACTTTGTGTCTCTTCCAGGTCTTAGACCCTCTCCCTATTAAACTCTTTAATCCCAGCTCAGGTTTCTAAATACAAATGTTGGGAAAAGTGCTGGAAAAACATAGGGAAACTTGAATTATATTGCATTTGCAAAAATACATTAGCTCTGTAATTTGTTTGCCCCAGTGTCCTGATCTGTAAAAAGAAAAAATAACAATGATATCTACCTCCCAGGGATTCTGTGAAGATCAAAATTATATAATGATTATAAACATACACACAGTAACTAGCATATACCAGACATTACATTATTATTATTATTATTATTATTATTATTATTACTTTATTTGAATATAATGGGTTTCGTACCTAACAAAGCTTAAGTGATTTTAAAATACCAAAGGTAACAAAATCAATGATCTTATATGGGATAATTTGAAAATGCAATTAATATTATCTGAAGTTTTTTCTTAGATTCTAAATACATGATAGTTTGTAGTATTATTGTATCTGTAAATTTTCTTATATTATGAAATATGAAAACTGTTGTATCAGAAATGCTATTAGACAAAACAGCTTTTTAATTTATGTGCTGTTACACATGAATTTGTCTTTTGAAAGGATATAACCAAAAATAGGTTCAAACTATTAAATAATTTAATTTAATAAATGCTAAATTAAATAATTACTATAATAATGGGTTGCTATTTGAAATTTTGGTTATTATAAAAAGTATATAGGATGGTTTAAAGATGTAGTTTTTAAGTATTAATGAGTCAACTATCAGGTATTTGCTGAATGTCTGAAACCCCAGAATATGGGTAGTTTTAATTTATAAGTAAAGACTAAATAAAATATTAACTTTTAGGAAGACATCAGGAAATATGTTCAAGTCTTAAGTTATGATTAGTGAAATTTTGCTATTTAAGGTAAAAATTCCTGGGACTCTATTTTATTATTGTTTTGGGCTTTGATTTCATTGATTGTTATCTGAGTTGTCATGAAGCCAATAGTAGAAAATGCCGTGTGCTGTAGTCCAGAAACTGCCAAAGGTGAATATCCATAGGTGGAAAAGGCTTTGGAGATGACCTTGGCATGACTTAGGCAAAACGATCTTGTCTCTACTTTTCTATTTTCTATTTTCTAAAAAGGAAAATTCCCTATCTAGTAAATCTTGAATCTTGCTTTTACTATGCCATGATAACATGATTGGCTGACAAATTATACTGAAAACAAACAGAGCTAAAGGCATTTTTTTTTCTTTGACAGTATTATAACTTTTTTTTCCTTTTTTTTAGCAAATTTCTATAATCAAGTAGTTTTATAAGTACAATACTAAATTTATTAAATAATTGATTGATAATGGAACATCTCTGAGTTACTATGATAGGATTACAAGTATGAATATCTTACAGGTTTTTTTTTTTTTTAATTTCTTTGTTTGTTTGTTTCTGTGTTTTTGCTGAGGCAATTAGGATTAAGTGACTTGCCCAGGGTTACACAGCTAGGAAGTGTTAAGTGAGGCCAAATTTGAACTCAGGTCCTCCTGACTTCAGGACTGTTATTCTCATCCACTATACCATTTATCTGCCACCAAACATCTTACAGTTTTAACTTATATTTGTGGTCATATTACAGTAAAAGGAAAATATCTTTGCAAGGGGGAATTAACTAAACAATTTAATAAGACAAAAATGTTATGTGAAAGTTTTCTAACTAAATGGAACAATAAATATTGCAAAAAATCAATAGAAAGACTGGTTTCTCTAAAAATTATATACTTACGCATATGATTGGTTTCCAAATTTATTCATCATAAAAATTCAGGGTTTTGGCATGTTTTAGAACTAAATAATCTAAATTGGATTTAGGGTTTATTAATTAAAGATTAAGGAAGCTACACATAAATTGTGTTGATAATGGTAAACAAATTGGAATTATTTTCCCATTATTAAAGTACCTGCCTAGTCATTTGAAAAGCCAAAAGAGTTAATTTTGCAGTTGGATCCTCATAATTTTTTAACAGATTTTTACATTGTATATAGGATTTAGGTAAGGTTAAAAACAATGAATTATATAAATATATATCTGTATGTTTATAGATGTATAGATATGTACATATATATATATATGAAATTCTCTAAAGTTTCAAAATTGGAAAGCCAAATTTAAATTATATTGCTGTTATAGGAGTCAACTGCTAGTGGTTGCTGGGGATCTAATTCTGACCAATAGAATAGAAACCTTCATGTAACAATACAAGGAGACTGAGAGGCAGTTGCATTCTGTGACCTCTCTCCTCTTCCCTCTTGCCTCATATTTATTTCATCCCTAATTCACAAGCAACATCTGCATCAGGAAAGGCTGATTTGCAATTCCTTCAAGTGTGTTATGATTCACAGTTATGAGGGCTTTGAAAGAACCACCCCGCCCCTTAATGGTTCAGTCCCCTTTAACCTTTTACAAGCTTTTTAGATTTTGCACTTAGGTGTGATCCTTAAGGTATTATTAGTAGAGTTATCTAGGAACTTCTAGACTGAGAACAAAAGAATCAGAGCCCCCTTTAGTGCTATCCTGAGAATAAGCATATGGCCTCAGAAAAGATATCTATGAATCAGATGACTATACATAACATCTGGGACTAAAAATGTACTGGTTAAATGAATATTGGGAATAGGCCACTAGAATACAAGGAGTTTTGATTTTAGTTATATCTGAATTTTCTTGGTTACTTTGGTGACATATGAATTTCCCTTGTCAGAATTAGTCCATTGTGAACCCTGTAAATAGTTTGATCTGTACCTGATTTAATGTAATTATGCAGTTATGGGAATTGTGAAAAAAAAAACTTCATAGCATTGTTTGAAATTAATCCTGCATGACTGAGAAACTGAATCAGGTCTATGTGCTGTTTAGAGATCCTTAACCAAGAACCTCTTTGTGCTGTAAGATCCAAAGACAGACACAAGGAGTTTTTCACATTTTCAACTCATATATATTCTAAGTTCCCCACCTTGTTCCCCTGACTACTTCCACAGTTTTCAAACTTGTGAGTGTGGATTCCTGGATCATCTGAAGAAAGCCCCTGTTCTTGATCAAGTGACCAGTGATCTTCAGATTCATCTAGGACAGATATCCAGATGAGACAAGTGTCCCAGTTCCATACAAAAGTTGAGTATGCTGTCCTAGTTTTTTTTTTCCTTCTTCCTTTTTATTATGTGTCTAACCACCAAAGCTCTGATTCAACCATATGTTGGCATTTTCTCCCTCTATATTCTTGTTCTTTCTTTGTAGCTTGCAAGAAAACAATGGCTAGACAAGATCTATTATTCTCTGTGTCTCATTAGGAATTTTGCACTGATTCCTGGAATACCCTTCCCTAAAAGGTCGCTTCTAGGAATTACTTCTATCAGCAAAATCTCATCCTGGCCCAACTGATCTCTTGTGGTATTTTAGGTTATATCTGTCTTTCCTTTATTGACTGGAGAGCCATATATTCTTTTAGATTCTTTCCCTTTGATCAAAAGGGGAAAATGTCAAGCTATTAGGAGATACCCAGTTTTCCAGAGGTATGGCCCAGCAAGCAAGCTGTGCCCTGAGCTTGGAATAACAACAATTCTTTGGAGTCACCCTCTAGATGATCTCAGCCACAGAAAAATCCCAGAATTATTTCACATAATTATTGCATTGCTTTAACCAGCACCAGGTGTTTTCTAAACTCAGGCAAGCATCTGCTGTATTCATGTCATGATCATGAAATCCTTCTGTGAAGCAAACTTGTTACATTGTTAGTAGTATCACTCACTGTTAGGGCTAGAACTCATGGCACAGCTATTGGTAATAAGTATTGATATTTGGCCACACTAAATCAGGTTTCCCCCATTAGAAACACATATATTTAGATCCCCTCCTTTGCTTGACAGTCATTTCCCAAACATTGAAATTAAACTTCCCTTCAATGTCTTGCTTTCTTGTCTCTAGTCTGCTCTGTCTGGCTCTGGCTATTCATGGGTTAGAAGCTAGTTCAATGCAGTTGACAACAGAGAAAAAAAAACTGAACTAGATACAGAAATGAATCACAAGATGTAGTCAATGTAGTTCATTCAATTCCCACAACTCACTGTACTACCCCATTCATTTTGTTTATTTTCGTTTGTGTTGGCCTGTTTTTTCTTTTTTTTTTCTTTTTGTCCCCATATTCACTTTATTTTAGAAGTAATGTGGGACAGCTAGGTGGTGCAGTGGATAGAGGACCAGCCCTGAAATCAGGATGGACCTGAGTTCAAATCTGGTCTCAGACACATAACATTCCCTAGGTGTGTCACCCTGGGCAAGTCACTTAAGCTCAATTGTTTCAGGAAAAAGCAAAAAAAAAAGTAATGCACTATAGTGAGTGGAATGATATGCTTAGAATCAAGAAGACCTGAATTAAAATCTGCCTCAGTGGCAAGTGCTTGTGCTCCTTTTTGCTTTGGAACTGTATCCAAGGTCCTTGTTTCCTTGTAACTGATGACCAGCACTTCTCTCAGTCCTGAAACTGCAATCCAAAACTGCATGTGAGCAATAGAATTGACAACCATGCCCAGCTATGTCCAGTTTAAGCAAAGGGTTTCTGTAATCTCTTTCTGACATATTAACCAACCTTCTTACTGTCTCTAGGCTAAGAACTCCTAAAAAAAAGAACTCTTGCTGCTGTGGTGGCTGTCATTGCTATTACTAGGGCTGAGGGAGGAGGCCCTCTGGACAGGCCTCCATCCTCGGTCTCTGTAAAACTTTTCGTGCCAAATTAAAGTTTTCCTAAGCTGAAAATTTTTACATCTCGAATTTTTGTTGGCTCTGCCATTCCAAAATTTTATTTGAGGCATTAATTTAAAGTTGTTTGGAGGAGAATCTTGGCAAAGTTTAGCTTAGTAGCTGCTTCTAATTTACCATTTTGGCTCCACTCCCACATTTTTTAAAGTTTTAAAAAGTAACAAAAATCTATATTTTCCCTCTCCTATCCAACTACATTGAAAAAAAGGAAAAGAAAAGAAAAACATACTCTTTGAAATTGTTTCCAAGAAATATGCAAAGTCAAGCAAAACAATTTACCTCAATTTATACAGATATCACACACATGCACAACTCCTTCTGTATCCCAAATCCATCACCTTAAACACAGGTAGTGTTTTTCATCACATGTTTTCTACAATCATAAATGATCATTGATCGATCATAGTTCTTATAGATTTCAAAATTACTTGTCTTTCTATTATTGTTGTTATTGTAGAGATTGTTGTTCTTGTTCTATTAATTTCATTCTGTTATTTTATGAAAGTTTTTTTTTTAATTTGTCATTTTTATATTTTTAATATAGTTTGCTATTTTGGGTCCTATTTATTTCACTCTACTTAAGTTCATATAAGTCAATGTCTCTTTGCAATAGTTTATTTCTTCATCTTACATCACAACAGGGTTTCTTCACATTCATATACCACAGCTTATTCAACCCTTATTAAATTAATAAACATTCTTTGAGTTCCCAGGGGTTTTGCCATTACCAAAAAAGCTACTGCAAATATTTTTGTCTATATAGAATCTTTTCTTTTTTCTTTGATCTCTTTAAAATATGTCTAGAATTTTATTTATGCGGCTAAAAAAAGATCATGAATGACAAAGTGTAATGTAAGCTCTGAAGTGCTATACAAATCTAAAGTATAATGACAACAGATTTAAGATTTACTGTTCTGTCATAGCCTATCATTAATTCCTCTATGAATAGATTCTAAAAGAGTTTTTTTAAGATGTCTTTCCAACTTTGTGGGAAGCCATAGGTTTTAACCTCTATATCATCATTTCCCTTTCAGCTTTATGCAATAAAAAGCTACAATGATCTGTATCATTGCTAGAAAAAGCATAGAACCATTATAATTAGCTGGTAGGAGGGAAAGACTGCTCAGAAGGCATGAGCAAAAAGATGAGCTCTTAATAAAGAGGTTACATGTATCTAAGCTCTGCAGGTTCTTTGAAACTCAAGAAGTCTGACAACGGACCCTAGGGCATCAACTGTGCTTGGGTTTTCCAGGCAAAAAAAAACACTTAATACTTTGAAAAGCAGTGAATCTAGACATTACCTTTCTGGAAATGAGATTATATTTTAAAGGAAAGTGTTATCTGCCTCTTCCACAAAGTATAGGAAGAAGGAGAAAGAAAGAAAGATGATGCTCTTTTTAAAATAACCTTGTAGAAAATGGTCTAATGTTTGCCATTAACTAGCAGAGTTGAAAATTCAAGGACAACTCTAGAGACTATTATTTGTTTTAGGCACTTTGGCTGAAGTTTTAATAGTTG
This sequence comes from Myrmecobius fasciatus, assembly GCA_023553655.1. Lineage (NCBI taxonomy): Eukaryota > Metazoa > Chordata > Mammalia > Dasyuromorphia > Myrmecobiidae > Myrmecobius > Myrmecobius fasciatus. The sequence goes on from JAJPUD010010016.1 coordinate 64,037, forward strand.
CCCCCAGATGATGGGCAGTTGGTGTGTTGTGTCTCTATATTGATATAACAGTAAGTTGACTTTGCTGTTAGATCTAAGCAAGAGAGCATAAGAAAAGAACATGCAATTTTGATTCTTTTTTTCTGGATCTTTATAAATTCTATTATAATATAAATTCTTCATCTTGAAATTAAAAGCTCTTTCCCAACAGTTTTACACATTACTCACCTATATATGCTCTGTGTTTCAATCTTATTGACTCACTTGCTTTTTCCATATGAAAAGAAGTTTCATCTACCACCTCTGTGAATTTAAATAGGAAAGTTCAGATGAGTGATTATGTCTTTTGCAGGAGGTGGGGTTGGGAAATACATTAAAATCTAATCTATTATAAAAATTACAGCTGATCCATACCTAGTCATCTTGTTCTATGCAGCCTGTATGATTAAAAAGGGAATAAAAAGAGTTGCAGATGTGCCCTAATTCACTGACAATTGCCCAGAAAAGCAGAACAAGTCAAAGGGCACAAAGATAACTACTTGGATGCCTGATATAGTCTAAAGATGATCTGGGGATGCCTCTGGTTATACCAGAGAAAGGAAAAAAAAAAGTGAATTTTCCCAGTGGCAACTATAAAGTTGGGGCAGGTAGATGGCATAGTAAAGAGAGTACTGGGGCTGAAGTTAGGAAAATCTGAGTCAAATCTGTCCTTGAACATCCTTATTTCACAGAGTTGTTGTGCTGATCAAATGAGATATTTGTATGGTGCTTAGCACAGTGCCTGACACTTCATAGCTCCCATATATAAATGCCCATTCCATTCCCTATCTTCCCATGTGTGTAACCAGGTCAAAGTTAGATAACAACCCTGAAGAGTGCATGCTAAAATAGAAAGGGAGATGTTGGGATTTTATACAGTCTGGGAAGGAGAGATATTAATTAGGAGACAAGGCCCACAACTGGCTATTGCCGGGAGGTTGGATGAAACCCTTATTTCTACTCTATTACTTGTTTATCATGTATGCTTTAGGAGAATTCTGTTGTATATCCAAGGGAGTTGTTAACATGAATAGGAAGGATAGAGGACATCAAATTGAAATTAATTGTCCTGACCCAATTTTTGTTTGTTTATCTTGAGGAAAAGTACTTTTGAGATGCAAAAGAGTTATGTTTCTGATTCTCAGTTGACTATTTGTGTGTGGTGCCAGAAATCATTCAAGAAAAGACTTCAGAAATAGAGACAGTCTGGAGTTCAATTTTGAGCTTATGATCCAGTTTTCCAGTTATTTAGAAAACGAAGAAGTGATCCCTTGTGAACATCTTCTGGGAGCTGAGAAAAATATAGAAGGTATCAACTCCAGGTAGAGCAAGGTAGATGAATTAAAAGAAGTGTAATGTGGATCATCAATGAATGATGACTGCTAGAGAGTCATGAGCTGCAGTAAAAGCAATGCAGTGCATAGGACTAGAAAAACTAAAGAGGGGAAGACACAAATGAACAACCTCTGCCAGCCCCTGCTGGAACACTATTAAGGATATTACAAGTGAGACTATTCAGAATTCTGGAGACAAGTTGTCACCTAATAAGTATGTTATTTTCTACAGATTATGATATTAGTTCAGTCTAACCCCTTAAGTTGTAAATAAATGCATTTATACTTTTGAGTCTTATGAATCCATGTGCTTATAAGGGGAGTTAGTGATTTTATCTGGTGTTAGGAGATATCTATCGCTTGATTATCTGGGTAGGAGAAAAGAGCCAGAGAAGAACCCTGTTCTCTCCCACAACATGCACATGCACACACACACACACACACACACACACACACACACACACACACACACAGTCCACAAGTATATTGTGCCCTTCAGAAAGGTGGGAGTTTTCAAGATATATTAAAATGTAGTAAAATAGGTACTATAGAATGCATCATAAGTTTACAAATTGCAGGTTTTTCAATTTGTTCTTTCCACAAAACTACTATTAAAAAAGCTAAAAGAAATATATTTGGTATATTGCCAAGTCAACAGATATTTATCATGTACCCTACTATGTGCTAGAACCAATGTTAAGAAATAGAAAGCATGGGGGGGCGGAGCCAAGATGGCGGAGTGAAAAGGTGACTTTCTGCCTCTCCTCCGATCTTCTCTCAAATCAACAATAAAATAAGCCTCTGAACTGATCTTCAAGTCAACGAACTCAGAAATATTTTGGCACGGTTCTCTGGAGAACTTCATATCAGGTTAGTCGGACTCGGACAGAGAGATAAATAGACGACAACTGTGCAGGCCGGAAGTGAGGGTGGGACTCAGCTCGGCTCACCGTGGAAGAAATTCCAAACTCCAAACTCCAAATTCCAAACACCTGGAGTTTATCTGAGGCACTCGGGACACTCTGCCCTGATTGGGGACAGGTGTTCTGGCAGACTTGCCTTGTTTAAGGAGTAATTCGTACTTAGTCCTAGCCCCCACCGGCCCAGCACCTTAAGTCAACTCGCCAAAGTGCCCCAGGGCAAAGCGTCTTCAGCCGAGGTTTTTTTTTTTTCCTCTACCTTAAAGAGATATCCACTCTGTCTAAAAAAAAAATGATGAAGAAGCAAAAGAGAGCTCTCACCATAGACAGCTTTTATCAAGGCAAAGAAACGACCTCAGATACAGAGGTTTCTTTAGACAAAAATCCAGAAAAAAACAGCCACGACCATCACTGGTCCCCATTTCAAAAGGCCTTTCTGGAAGATTGCATAAAGAACCTCAAAAGAGAGCTGGAGGATAAATGGGAAAATAAATTGAAATCAGTGCAAGAAGGATACAGTATCTTGCAAGAAGGATATGATGCTCTGCAAAAGAGATATGAAAAAGACACCAATTTATTAAAAAATAAAATTAGTGAAGTGGAAAAAGAGTGCAATGAACAAATTGGCCAGTTACAAAAGGAACTTAAAAAGGTAACTGAAGAAAACAACACTTTAAAAATAAGAATTGAACAAATGCAAGTGAATGACTCACTAAGACTTGAAGAATCAGTCAAACAAAAACAAAAAAATGAAAAATTAGAAGAAAATATGAAATATCTCCTAGGAAAAACAACTGACTTAGAAAATAGATCTAGGAGAGACAATCTAAGGATTATTGGACTTCCTGAAAGCCATGATCAAAAAAAGAATCT
>JAJPUD010010017.1:0-67181 GCA_023553655.1 Myrmecobius fasciatus
AGAGAGAGAGAGAGAGAGAGAGAGAGAGAGAGAGAGAGAGAGAGAGATATCAAATAAGTAATTCATTTTAAGTTAGTAGAAAAAAAAGATCTGAGGCCAGCAGAACTGGAGCTCCAATCCTTTAGATGATACAACATTGTCAAAAGGGCTACAGTTTAATTAACACTGATTGCAGTATATTGATCCTTCAACCATTTACCAAATGATGTTGGGATGCATCATCATTTTCACATCAATCTAGAGCCCTCGTTTCTGGCCTAGAGGTCTTTTTGTTATAAGAGGAATCCAGCTTCCCAAATTCGGAATTCAATGATAATCTATCTTAGTGCATCAATTTGAGAATAGCTATTTAAGGCTAAGTTAGAGATGACTGTGTGGAGACAATATGTATGCCTACTGGGTAGACTGAGAAATCCCTCCCCATGGGGCCAGAGGCATAAAGAATACTAAGGTTAGGAAGCTGGGGGGCTTTTGTATCAAATCCTTTATGCCTTCATAAAGAAAGCCATTCTTGTTGGAGATGGAAAAGTGAACTATAAAGAATAATAATGTGGAAACACCAATTATTCATCTATGATTTAAGTAATTATTCATTACTTCTGATCTTAAAGGTCAAAAACACCCAATCACTACTTCCCATCTACCACTTACCACCCACTTCAAGCACTTCTACTGTGGATTTCACACGTATATTTTCTCCCCTTGTTTCAGCCATCAACTATTTGGAAATTTCCCATCAGGCACTTGGAGGCGCTAGAAAATATGCATTCAGCACCATGTAATTAAAATGTGCCTATGAGATAGGCAGTAACATGGCTTTTCCAAAAAAGGCCTTGAATAGGAGGATTGTAAACATAGGGATGTGCCAATTTTGCCCAGATATACTCTAGTAAGCCCTGATGCTCTCTCACCACAGTGGGGCTGGCTGTTATACAGAGCCCACCAGAGGCATCTTTCTTAGTTTGGAGATTTCTGTGGCTATGACCACCATGACCACTACTCCTTCCTGCTTCCCATTGGGTGTGCTTCTATAACTTGCTTAAGCCCCATCTACAAGTCCTCTTCCAACTTTTCTTTCCTGTACTGCCTTGCCTGGTTCAAAACTTCTGCTTGGTAAAGCCCAGTTAACAGAAGAGTCAGAAAGGCTTCCTTCCAGCACCCATGAGGTCTCCCATCCCACCTTCCCAGGAACTCCAATTAGCTGTAACTGAATCAACTAGATCAACTAGACAATTTTTCCCTTTTGTCTCTTCTGCCCACTTGGTTTTCTGTAGTTTCAACCTAGAGTATGAGGTTTAGGAGCTTCGGTTGCTCTCCACAAGCCAGGCAAAAAAGCTGAAATTTCAGATGTTGAACAAACCTAGCAGTCCTTAAATTTTCCTACGGTCCTTTCATGACCAAGTAGAGGGTTAGGAAGTAGGGTCCAGCTGGGATTTTTTTTCTTTTGGCCAAGAAGATAAAGATGAAAAGAGTGTTTTATATTCTAATGAAAGGAGAAAGGTTTGGTTACACAGAGTTCTTTGCAAAGTTTGTGTTCTTTAAATAAAGTTAAGTTCATTTAAAAAACGTTTAGCAGTTGCTCCAAATCATTATTGATCAGAGAAATGCAAATTAAGACAACTCTGAGGTACCATTACACACCTGTCAGATTGGCTAAAATGACAGGAAAAGATAACGATGAATGTTGGAGGGGATGTGGGAAAACTGGAACACTAATACATTGTTGGTGGAACTGTGAATGGATCCAACCATTCTGGAGAGCAATTTGGAGCTATGCTCAAAAAGTTGTCAAACTGTGCATACCCTTTGACCCAGCAGTGTTTCTACTGGGCCTATATCCCAAAGAGATCTTAGAGGAGGGAAAAGGCCCCACCTGTGCAAGAATGTTTGTGGCAGCCCTTTTTGTAGTGGCTAGAAACTGGAAACTGAAGGGATGCCCATCAATTGGAGAGTGGCTGAATAAATTATGGTATATGAATATTATGGAATATTATTGCTCTGTAAGAAACGACCAGCAGGACAATTTCAGAGAGGCCTGGAGGGACTTGCATGAACTGATGCTGAGTGAAACGAGCAGAACCAGGAGATCATCATACACAGCAACAACAGTATTACATGATGATCAATTCTGATGGACATGGCTCGCTTCAACAAAGAATTGTCTCAAACCAGTTCCAATTGTTCAATGAAGAAAACCATATACACCCAGAGAGAGGGATATGAAATATGCACCACAACATAACATTTTCATGCTCTCTATTGATGTTTGCTTGCATTGTGTTGCCTTTCTCTGATTTTCTTTTTTTTTCTTGTAGATAGGATTTTTCTTGCACAACTTGTCAAGTATTTTAACATTATTAACATGTCATGGACTTCCTGCCATCTAGGGGAGGGGAGGGGACTGGGGGTAAAATTTGTAATGGAAAGCTTTGTAAAGATCAATGCTGGGGAACTACCCATACATATGTTATGCAAATAAAAAGCTTTAATAAAAAAAATAATAAAAACATTTAGCTAGGCTTTTGTTTCTTTAGTTTTTTTGACTAATAAAAATTGCATCCTTTATGATTAATTAAATGTTTGCCTTTTAGAGGCAGCTAGGTGGCGCAGTGGTTAGAGCACCAGCCCTGAAGTCAGGAGGACCTGTGTTCAAATCTGGTCTCAGATACTTCCTAGCTGTGTGACCCTGGGCAAGTCACTTAACCCCAATTGCCTCAGCAAAAAACAAACAAAAAAAATGTTTGCCTTTTGAAAACAGAATTCCTTGGGTTCACACTCTGAGGCTATTTGCCATGCATGCCGCTGAAGAGAGTACATGTAAACTCAACATAGTGAGCAGTTATCTACCACCACCATGCGCCAGGCACTGTGCTAGTTGCTAGGAATGCAAATGCAAAAGAAAACTTTCCCTGACCTCAAGGAGCTTCTATTCTACTGGAAAACAATAGTATACAGGGAAGGTAATACAGAAGAGCCAAAGGGTCGCTAAAGGAGGCAGAAAGAAAAGCACTACCTAGGAACAGAAGCAGGTCTAGTCTCATGTAGCTTTTGAACTGAGTCTTGCTGAAAGCTAGTGACCCCCCCGGGGGGATGAAGGGAGAAAGAGCAGATCATTCTAGACATAAAGGATGACCTGTGCAAAGGCACAGAGTTTAGGGATGGAAGGTCATGTATAAGAATAATAAGTAGCATGTTGACTGGAACCCAGAGTGCCTGAGGGGAGTGACAAAGGCGTGGAGGGGTCCCTATACTACCTCCACTTCCTGGAAAGCCATTAGAGACCACTGTTGTTATTCATTGACATTTCCTAGTCTAGCCAAAGGAAGCTATACATAAGAAGTCTCATGGTATCTATGGGAAAGCCAATTTCGATGATTTGATTGTTCAGGAGCAATCAAATTATCTGAAAGGAGAGACTATCAAGTGCAATTTGCATGTTTCTCCATGCACAGTGGCCCCCAAACAGCATTGGAAGAACATCAATACAATTCATTATTCTCTGAAGGTGGGAATTATGAAGAGTAAATACATTTATGAAAGGCATAAGCAACACAGCAGAAAAGATTGGGAGTGCAGGGCTGCTTTCACACCGGAAACAAAGGAATCACTAAGGGGGAATTGATAATGGAGCAAGGGAGCTTATATCAATGTGCCAATAAGCAGAGTGGTATTCATTATCATCAGATGCCAAATGGACCAGTGCCATGCCAGAATGTGTGTTGCCCTGAATCCTGCTGCTAGTGGCCAAGGCCTTGCCTGTTCTTTTTAACTACCCCCCATGCTCAGCACTTGTAGGTACCATAGCAACAAGCATCCAGAAGTGGGAAGGCTTGTGATAGCCCCCCACTTCACAGCTACTGACCCTTTCATTGTCAGAGTTCATGGGTATGGAAGTTAGGTTGATATCCTAAGCCTTGCACACATTAGTTGGGATGCAGTGGAATCGGTGCCCCTGACTGGGCTGTGGAGTACTCTTCTGCAAATGAGAAACTTTCCTTTCTACCCAGCATGGAAAAACACAGGAGGGCCTCAAGGACTGGGCACAAAGGGAAGGTTTTCAAAAGGAATTTGCTTCTATACAAAGTCATTTTAATCCCTTTCCTTATTCAGACATCATCAGGGCTCTGTAGAGCTCTGGGCATACGCTCAGTTTTATCCATTTGCTCTTAAAGGGAGAATTCTTCTTGGTTTGGTTATTTAAACATTTTTTGGTCCTTTACTTTTTACAATTTTCTCAGGTTCTTGTTGGCAGAGATGTAAGCAGCAATTTTTATACCCGCAAACAGGTGGCATGAAATGTACCACTGACTCAAATGGCAGATTCGAGAAAGGAAGGGGAATAAAGATATTAGAATACCCTGAGATTGCTGTGGGCAGAGGAAGGTACAGGGATTGGAAGAACCCATCTGAGCCATGCTCAGTGGGTGAAAAAAAATGCCATCTGGTAGCTTCCAACTTTAATTAATTATTGTTCTTGATTGGGATAAGCTCAGTTGCTTTTATGTTTCTGCAAGACTGGAAATCTTATCCATCCCCTCTAAATTTGAGGGCCTTGGGGCAAAACTACATTGGCCTAACCCTAGTAATTAGCCTTTGCTTGTTGGGTAACTTTGCTTTGGAAGTGACATTTTCCCTTCCTATACTCTGCTAGTGCCATAGTCCACTGACTGATTATTAGATGTCTCACATGGAATCTGGCACACTATTACTAACAGATAACATTTCTATAACATTTTATAGTCCCAAAACCTGTACCCCTTGCCTGTTTCCATTTAAGTTTTGCAATAACCCTGGGGAAGGGAAAACAAGTAGCACAGCTTCCATTGTCCCCATTTTACAGAGGAAGCAGATGAGGTTCCGAATAGTTAAGTGACCATTAGGTAATAATCTGGTGTTGAGCAAATAATTTAGAGTTCTTTCCAGCACAGATTTTATGAGCCTAGAAGAGCTAACTTCTCTGAATTGAATAATTGAAATTAGCATCTAGAACTCATGAAAATATTCTTATTCCCTCTGCCTCTGTCTCTCCCCATACCTTTCTAAAGGTTTAATTATCATCTCTTTTTAGATGACTCTCAGACCTAGACATCCAGCCCAGTCTCTCATTCAATCTCTCTTCCCCACCTGCCTGTTTAGAAATTTCTAATCAGATGTTCCACATATATCTTAAATTCAACATGTCCCAAACTGAGCCCTTTATCTTTCCCCCAGAAGCCATCCTCTTCTGAACTTCTCCATCATTATCCAGAGTGCCTGGATCACACCCCACAATAATTGTTGTCGAGTCACTCAGTCCTGTTCAACTCTTTGTCCCGTCATTTGGCAAAGATACTGGAGCAGTATCTTTGTTTCCTTCTCTAGCTTCTTTTACAGATGAGGAAACTGAGGCAAATAGGGTGAAGTGACTTGCCCAGGGGTCACACAGCTAATGATTGTCCGAGATCAGATTTGAATTTAGGAAGATAAGGGTTCCCGACTGTGGTCCACTGTGCCACTTCTCCCAGGTTCATAACCTCAGTGTTATCCTTGACTGCCTACTCTGCCCCCTCCCCACCACAATCAGTTGCCACATCTTACTGGTTTGACTTCTACAACTTCTCTCTCATCCCCTACCCTTCCGTCTCAGAGCTCCCAGAGTTCTGGCTCTCATTACTTTATCTTAGATTATTGTACCAGCCTCCTAAAATTGGTCTCCCTCCCTCAAATCTCTTTCCACTGAAATTAATCCTCTCCACACCTGAAGCAATGATTTTCCTTTCATGAGCTAAACATGTGACTTCCAACTCAATCAGGTCCTGGTGCCTATAGGAAAAAAAAATAAACTCTTCCCTTTCACTTTTGAAATCCTTCACTGCCTAGCTCCAACCTAGTTTTGCCTACCCCATTGTATCCGACTGCTTCTCTTGGTGCCTGCAATCCAGGCAGGGTTTTTCTCTCTTGTTCACAGATGGCATTCTCCATCCTGTCTGGGCCTCTGCATACTAGGAATGTTCTCTCCTCACCCATCTCACAGAATCTTTGTTTCCTTAAATACCCAATGGCTTCTACTGAAAGTTTCCTGATTCCCCCTCCACCCCCACCATGCAACTTGGGCCATCCCACCACAAAATCCCTTGTATTTCACGACCTTATATTGATTCATATTTGTTGTTATGTTCTGTGTTTATGCAGTATAGACTTATGAATGTAATTGTCTTTCCAGAGAGATTGGAAACTCCTCATGAGTAGGGAATATTTCATTATCTGTTCCTAGCACACTGCTTGGCACATAGTAGGCGCTTAATAAATGCTTATAGATTGATTGTCTTTATACTGAGAAAAAAAGTATTTATCGCCTCACTTTTTAGTTTTCTCTCCAAGTAAATTGCTCCATAAAGACTCAACGATCCATTCTGGAGCTAAACTACCTTCTTCTAATAGAGGCCAAAACCTAAATTATCACTAAAGACAAGTTTGTTTTTTTTTAACGCCACCTCAAGTCAAACTGAACATACGTGTATTTGAAATCATTCAAGATCTCTTTGCTAGGAAGAACTGTTTCTTCATTTTATTTTTTTAATTCAGTTGTAAAATCTCCTTGATAGCGCAAATTGGAAAAATAGAAAACAGTGCTTATGTTCAGCAATACCATCAAGCACCAATCAAGATTGAGATGTAGATCTTAAATAATTGTCAGTCAGTGTGGAGGCAGGGGGATCATGGAAATTTAGGAAGTTCCAGTGGCCCCTGTCATATTTTTTCTGTCTTCATGGTCTCATGCATCAAGGATAACTCCTTTGGAGGATGTTTCATTTTCCTGAACATAAATAAAATGAAAGAATGAAATAATAATGATGATGATGATGATAAACCCAGCATCACTGCTAGCATAGAGCCTGGTACATACATATACACATCGATACCTTACTAATGGCTATTGATAGTAATGTTAATGTTAATCTGTGATGGATTTTCCATTCTTTTTTTTTATTTTTGCCTCACAATGACCCACTGAGATAGGTACAGCAAGAATAAATCCATTTCAGAGGTTGGATCCAAGCTAATGCAATACACCAACCATTTATTAAGAACACAATGGCCTTGTGCTAGATGTTAAGATACAAAGGAAAAAAATTTTTTTTAAAAAGAGTTCCTGGGGCAGCTAGGTGGCGCAGTGGTTAGAGCACCAGCCCTGAAGTCAGGAGGACCTGAGTTCAAATCTGGTCTCAGACACTTCCTAGCTGTGTGACCCTGGGCAAGTCACTTAACCCCAATTGCCTCAGCAAAAAAAAAAAAAAAAAAAGAGTTCCCACTCCTGGGAATCTTATGTTTTACTAGAGGGAAAACAGGTTGAGAGTTTAAGTGATCTGCCCATACTCACACAGCAGCATTTGAAGGCAAGTCCTTCTCATCCCAAAGGCAGTCTTCTACCCACTATGACAGACAATATTTTACTTTAGGACTTTCAAAGTGATTTTACCTATATTATATCATTTGAAGTTTTCAGCAAGCCTGTGACATAGATATTACAGGGATTAATACTTCCATTTTAGAGATAAGTAACCTGAGGGTTAGACAGTTAAAGTCACCTGCCCCTGTGAGAGATAGGATTTCCTGATTCCAGGTCTCACACTGTAGCTGCTGTACCACAAACCTTCATAGTACTCCTTTTGTATATGAAGATAGTTTCATTTGTATACCCTGTCTATAATATGCTCACAAAATGCTTTTTTCCCCAGTAGTGAAACTGCAGTGCCCTGAACTATTCGTACTCACCTGCCTCCCTTGGTGACTAGTGATATGTAGCTATGAGATGGCTGGTACATGGTCTGGATGGTGAGAGGCACAACCAGTAAGTCACAGAACCATGGGTGTCTACAAAGCTCACAGAGCCAGAGATGGATCAGACTTCCAATCTAGGTGGGGCTTTTTTTTAGTACTAAAGCAGAACTAACTAAACTTCCTGTCTCAAATGTAGTAAAAAATAGCTTCAATGTTGAAACTGTCCACATGAGGCACCCACGTGGATGTGATGATGTGTGCTCACCCCAGTAACTTATGCCAGCAACATATGTTATCAAAGGCTCACACATTTTTCCCTTTTGGAACCGGCACAGGGTCTAAGAGAGCTTGGGCTTTTAGGAAAGCCTTGGTCTTTCATTATGGAAATAGCATGAGATTATTCTGGAAGAATTAATAAAGGTTATTCTAGGTTATATAAGAGAAAGAACATTCACAAATCAGAGTTAGAAAAAAATATCAGAAAAACACTATAAAGTTAATTGCTCAAAACCCATCACTGGCTCCCTATTGCCTTCTGAGTAAAATTCAAATCCATCAAGCATTTATTTGGTTCCTCTTATGTCCAAGACACTGTGCTGGATACCGAGGATACAAGAGTGAAGAACAGCAACTCATATGCTTTCATTGGACTAAAAAGTCTTATAGAGTCATATAGCATGTGCATAATTAAGTATGGAAAGGTAACATGGCATAGTGGGTAGAGAGGTAACCTTGGAACCAGGAAGACCTAAGATCAAATCTTCCTCTGACTGGATAAGTCATTTGTCCTTAAACTGTTCTGGGCTAGGTATTCTTTACCTGGAGTCTGAACTTTTTAAAATTTTTCTTAACTACATTCCAACTTAATTGATTCCCTTTGCAGTTCTCTCTCTCTCTCTCTCTCTCTCTCTCTCTCTCTCTCTCTCTCTCTCCCTCTCCCCCTCCCTCCAAGATACAAAAAAAAATGTTAATAACCACTGGACAAGGCTTTTGGTTGCAGAGGAGGTACCAACCCATATGGATAGAGGGAGAGTCCTTCTCCAGGAGTTCCCTAAGGCAATATCACTCTCCATATTCCTATAATTCAGTAAGATACACACTGTAGAATGTGAAAGGAGCCACGGGGTGATCCGGACCTATGCAGGAGGTCAATTTGAGATGACCAGGCTCTCTTTGGGTTCAATAGATCAGATCATGCTCCAGCACTTGAGATAGAAGTAAGAGAAAGAGAAGGATTTCATCATGGAATATTATCTGTGAGCCATGGCTGCAAGGGACGGTGACCACATAAGATTTGGGAACAGCTGGCTGCTCATAGAGTGTATGACATTTAAAGCCTTCTAATGACTGGTGAGTGCCACATTCCCAGCCACCACATAGTCATTGCTATGTGCCATGATCCCATCCCATCCAACCATAGAATGTAAGGCTGATAAATGCAGGGATGGCTTGTTGTTAGATATATAGCTATACAGATATCTATGTACAGATATATAGACATACAGAAACATAGATATATAGATATCTTCCTTAATGCCCAGCAAAAGGATTTGGACCTAATAGACACTTCCTAATGGTTAATGGACTGGATGGACAAATTGAGATTTGAGGTTGAGAAAAACTTGCAATAATCAAGCCATTTAAAAGCAGATTGGACTACCTCAAGAAGTGGTGGATTCCCCTCTCTGTGGGGCAGAGGCTAGATAGCTGCTTGTGAAGTATATGATAGCATGGAGTAGGTTGGAGTGAATTGGACTGGGTGTTCACTGAGGTCCCTACAAATTCTGCAGCACTGGGATTTTGTGTACTTTATATTTCTAGCCAAATAGATCAGTCACCCCCCCAGACACCTCAAGTTTTCCTGCCTCAGGGCCAAGAATCCACCACCACTAGCACCAATTCCAGTGAATTCCTGCTTCTTCTTTAAGATCCAATTCAAATAACCATCTTCTCCCTGAAGTCTTTTTCTGTCTCCCCAGTAGATGTTAACCTCTCCAAATATCAGAGATATATGTACCCCCTATTATGCACTTCACATAAAGTATTTTCAATGTGTTCTGTGTGCACATCCCCTCCCCATCAAACTGTGAACTCCATGAAGGCAATTTTTATTGATTGAATTGAATTGAATTGAGTGGAAAGAAGAGATTCACCAGAAATAGAAAGAATGGCACAGGATTTTGAATTTCCAGATCAAGTCTTGCTGTACTGTGATTCTTATCTTCTGGGGGAATACTCTGAGAATGGAGAGGGAAAGCCAGAAGGAATAATTCCATTCAGCATTTCATGAAAGTGCTACTACTCTGTCAGTCACTGTGCTAAATGCTGAGAATACCAAGACAAGAACCAAACTGTGCCTGCCCTCCAAGAGCTTACATTCTGTTGAGGGGAGGGTGATAATCTATATGCAGCTAAGTAAACCACAAAATACTAGAGAGGAGTTTCAGGGGATGAGGGGAGAACACTGACAGCTAGGGAAATCCTCTCATAGAAGGTGTTGCTTTAGTCTCAGCAAGGAGATAGTGACGGGACTAGTCTGGGTGCAGTGCTGTGACTCATTGGCTCTCTTTCCAAAGAGTCTGGGACTAGAAACCTGGAGAATTGGGCTCTATTCCAGAAGCTGCCACTGATACATGTTATGTTCTAATTGTTTTTTTGTCATTTCAGCCATGGTTAACTCTTGGTGATCCCATTTGGGGTTTTCTGGGCAGAGATTCTGGAGTGCTTTGCCATTTCCTTCTCTGGCTCATTTTACAGATAAGGAAACTGAGGCAAGCAGGGTAAAGGGATTTGCCCAGGGTTACCCGGCTAGTAAGTGTCTGAGGCTTCAGGTCTTAGACAAGTCATTTTCCTTCTCTGGAGCCCAGCATCTCCTTTAGAGTAGGTGATGGCAAAGGTACCTTTGAACTCTGACCTCCTGTGTCTATGCTTCCATGCTTCTCTCTGATGCAATTTCCCTTGCCTACACAGTGTGTCTTAGCAATGAGAATTTGCCTTAAGTCAAGCCTAAGACAGAATCTTAAGTTTACAGAAAAGCAATCTCATATTGCCCAGTTTTTATTTTTAATTCTTCCCATTTTGTAGCCTACGTTGTCTTGAGCAAGTCCCTTGCATTGCTGTAGAGAGCTGCACCAAGTGATGTCTAAAGTCCCTTTCAGCATTACCATTTTGTGTCTGTGTTCCTATATGAAATGATCTACTTTTTTGTTTATCGTGGTTTGGAGTTTCCTTAAAATGTGAAGTTTCATGCTATGTTCCTATTTTATTTTTAATTTCCCACATGATCTTCTGTTGCTTTTTCCCCCCATTGACAATAAGAAAGATATGGAGACAAAGTTTAGTTACAAATAGAAACCTAAACAAGTGAACCATCCAGGACATAAAGTGCAAATCACTTGTACATTGAGCTTGCGGGCTTGGCAGTGCTCTTCTAAGTGCTAGTACCTCCAGAATGGCCACCTCTAAGTACAAGTTGCTCTGAGGCTGCTTCGCCATCTCCTAGAACCTTCCTCAGTAGAACTTACACTTCTCTCAATTTGTTCTTGAAGCTCTCTAAGCGCTTCTCATTCCCTTAGTGACAAAGGGAAGACTTAAGAGTGTCAGGAAAACAATGCTTTATTCAGTTCTAGATGCACCAATTGGCTAAAACTTGGGTGATCATTAGGATATTTTAGTAGTTTTGGTTTAGTCTGAGCTCTTTCCACCCCACCCTACCCTACCCCCAAATGAAGCAGCAGATACATGAAAGAATGCACTCTTGTTTATTAAATCACACTTCTATTATTGAAGGGATATTTGAAAATCTCCAGGTGAAATTCAGAAGACTTTCTGACCTATGAGTAAGCATGGGCATGAGAAATGGCACCTGAGCAAAACATGAGAGGTACACCTTCCAACACAGCCTGGCAGAGTTGGGCCACCCTTGGAGCAGAGGCTGCAGAGCTGGGTGGGGCCTGAGAATGACATCTGAGAATATCAAAGTCAGGGTTTCTTTTTCTTTTTTTTTTTAAATAATATCTTTTTCTTTTCAAAATACATACAAAACTAGTTTTCAACATTCACCCTTGCAAAACTTGTGTTCCAAATTTTTCTCCCTTTGTTCCCCCCATCCTCTCCCCTAGACAGCAAGCAATCCAATATATGTTAAACTTGTGCAATTTTTCTATATGTATTTCCACAATTATCATGCTAAATGAGAAAAATCAGATCAAAAAGAAAAAAAAAATGAGAAAGGAAAAGCAAGCAAACAACAACAAAAAAGGTGAAAATACTATGTTGTGATCCACATTCAGTCCCCATAGTCCTCTCTCTGGATGCAGATGGCTCTTTCCAATGCAAGTCTAATGGAATTGTAGGCCAGTATTTCTTAACCTGGGGCCCGTGCATATATTTTTGAAGATCTTTGAACCTGAATGGGAACAAGAAAATAGCTATCCCCGCCCCCACTAACTTTTAGTTTCCTGTTTGGTTTATGGATTCAAAACCAGGATTCTAAGAATGAATCATAGGCTTCAGGAGATTACTTAGGGTGCCCAAGACACAACAAAGGCTTAGAACCTCAGCTCTACTCCACTACTCCCAACTTTCCCCATTGTGCAAATGGCAGAATTGAAGTTCAGCCAGGAAATAATTTGCCGAATGTCGTACAATGGCAAGCCTACCACTTGGCCCACAATCTTTTGATTCCTAGTCAGTTGCTTACATGGTTCATAATCCACTATTCTGAGTAATACACAGCATTTTTATTCCTCTTGTAAAATATATATATATATATATATATATTAAAGAGGGGTATATTTCATCTTAATACAGGATCGTTATATCTCATATTAAATGTCATTTCATACAAAGCTACACTATTTTAATACGAGAGCATTATTTACCTACCCACAAGGTGAAAAAAGATACTTTTACAGAACAGTGTAAAGAGTTAACGCTACTCCAATCTATCTTCCATTTATCTTTCCAAGGTAATTTTTCTGAAGTGTAGATTTCACCACATCACTCAACTTCTAATAATCACTTCCAGGATTAAATATAATATATTTTATATTAAATACATAATATGTTTTATATTAAATATAAAATGCTGTTTGGCATTCAAGGTTCTTCATCGTTTGATTCCTTCCTACCTTTCCAGCCTTCTTACACCTTACCCTCCTCTTCACACTGTACAATGTGGCTACATTGGCCTATTTAAAGTTTTTCAAACACTACACATCATCTTCCTGCTGTTTATCCTTCTGCTGACTGCCCCCAAGCCTAGCATATGCTGCCCCATTACTTCTGGGTCTTAGCTTCTCTGGTTTCCTTCCTAACAAGATTCAAACCCCACTTTCTACAGGAGGCTTTCTGAGTCCTTCCAACTGCTTATGCCTTCCCACCTTTCAGATCACCCTCATCTACAATGCTTGGCACACAGTAGGTGCTTAATAAGGGCTACTGGGTGGCACAGTTGATACAGTGGCAAGCCTAGAGTTGAGGACCTAAGTTCAAATCCAGTTCAAGACACCTACTGACTGTATGACCCTGGGCAAGTCACTTAACCCTGTTTGCCTCAATTTCCTCACCTGTAAAATGAGCTGGAGAAAGAAATGATAAACCAGTCCAGTATTTTTGCTAATAAAACCCCAAATGGGAGTGATGAAGAATTGGACACAACTAAGTGATTAAACAACAACAAAACAACAATAATTAGTGCTTACTGATTGAATGATTGATATATCTTATATATACCTAGTTATTTACTTTTCTTCTCCATTAGAATAGGAACTCCTCCATATCAGATGCTGGGTTTTGCTTTTCTCCAGCCATTAGTACAATGCCTGGCACATAGTATAAACTTGATAAATGCTTGATGACTAACTGAAAAAGGAAGTTATTATCCTTCTTTTTGTATTAGCATAATATAAATCATTGGAGCATAAGTTCAAACTCCTTAGCTTGGCTCCTCCCCCTTGACTTGCACTGCATTGTGGTCCAGAACCGGTTTCCTTATGTATTATGTTGGACTTTGCCCATGTCTTCTCTCTCCTACTAGAGTGTGTGGCGCTTGTGGGCTGGGACTCTCTTGTATTCCTTTTTGCATCCCGCACATTATGGCATTAAAGATTTGAGGCTGTGAATGAGCTGTGACTCTGGGCTAGACATTTCCAAGGAGAATGACTCTAGAGTTAGGACAAATACTTCAGTGGTCATCGTGGTTAGCTGAGTAAAAATGGTGCCCAGGGTATGGAATAGATGAAGGTCCATTATATGAGTCTATATAAAATGTATGTGCAATATCTACAGAAAATACAAGCATCCCCACAGAATTTTTGCTTGGTGTGGGCTAAAGGAAGGTTTTCAAGGTCAAGCCCATTTCAACTATATGCTTCCTGGGTCATCATTCCCACTCCTCCACCCCCCAAAACCCTTTGAGTTTCAACTTTTTATCTGTGTATAATATCTGAAAGGAGGTAACTGTATAACTTTATATAATTATAATGTATTCATATAATGCAGGCTATAACGTTTTCTCAACATTTAACATATGCTCATTAATTGCTAGAGCATGCATTCATTATCCACCATGCTGTCATAAAGTTATCATGTGCTCAAATCACAATGGGTCTGTTAACACTGGATTTATGGGAGCCCTCTGACCCCCCGGGGGCTGGCTTGTTCTGCAAGGGTTGCTGAAGGTAAAACTGGTAAGTTGAAGGAGTGAGGAGCTGCCAAAAGATAATTTATTAGATGGCTCAGGAGCTTGTTCATTCAGTTTCCCTACAGAAGGGGCTATATGTGTAATAAGGCTAGTGGGAGACATTCTAGGACCCATCTCTGCCCAGTCACTCTCAGGGTAGACTGTGAAACCATCTGTCATAAAAAGGTTGCTCTTTAAGAAAGAAATTCAGTGATGTTTACTTCATGTTTTGTGTGGACTGCTCTGTCTTCCTTCACAAATGATGTTTCAGCCAACCTTTTTATTTATTGTTCCCCGAACCCCAAATTGCAGCCTCTACTCCCATGTCCAGTTCAATTCAACAAGCTTGTGGTAATCCACGATTATGTGCCAGGTATGGGGGAAACAAAGCCAGGATGAGAAGCAATGCAGCTGAGCCGGGAAGACATTAAAAGCCACTTGGGAGAATTTGGTGCTCAAAGAAAATAGCAGAAGTAATGTTAAATAGGTAATTAGTAGGAGCTAAGTATTAACTGGAAAGATGGGGCCAGAAGCTATGAAAATGGCCTAAGGAAATCTGTTGATGGAAGAAGGACAGATAAGCAAATAGTAAGAGAAATAGAGATTATGTAATACCAGGGAAACTGAGGCAAGACAGAGATTTTTTAAAAATATTTTAATGTGAAGAGATTAGGCTAGCCACCACATGGGACTCTCATCCAAATCATTCCGACCTGAGGAACTGAGGCAGTAAACTTATTTAGGGTTTTAGCTAACAGAATACATAACCTGAGTATACAATTTTATAGGGGAAACAAAGGCAGATAAGGGGGGCAAGGACACTGGGTGGGCAGACAAGCTGTAATTCCAGAAAAGGATCATAACTTAATCCTGAAAGGATAAGGGTCAAGATAAGAAAGTCAAGGGTGGGAGGGCGGAGTTGCTACACTCAAACACAGGGGGAATTTTGACACAATGGTGCATAAAGGTGATTGGAGCTCCAAGGTTTTTCCTGACTCCATTCTCCCAGTCCTAATGGCAAGGAAGGGGGGGGGGGTGTGTGTGTGGCAATTTTATTCAAGGCATAACAATTAAAACAGTTGAGTTGGGGCAGGGTCCTAAACTGTACATGTGAGCTTCTTGCTTATTCAAACCCTTGCAGTAAAGGGTTAATTTTGTGGATTTTTGTAGAAAGTAAACTCATTTACATGCTACTGTCTCAACAAAAATATACCAAAATTTTATGAAAAATACAATTGGTTATATTAAGCTGCAGCCCTGTTTCTCCCCATTATGAATGTCTGCAATAAGTCTAATTGCTTTGTCTATGCTACCCTAATCTGTTAGTCCTGATTACTTCCGTTAGAGGTAGGAAAATGATAACTGGTAGAAGGATTCAACCCTGCTGATCATGTCAGGTGCTTTTTTGTTTGTTTCTTTTGGAGGGATTATCAGCTCCTTCTTGTAATTGAGTGCAGAAGGGGACCATCTTCCTCCAGGGCTTCATTCTAGCTTAATATTTCCCCCAATTCACCAGAAGATATTGGCTGGAAATATTAAGCTTATGCCTTTTTGGTCCCTGAACTTGTGTGCCTCCATGGATCCAAAGAATTTCCTCCCCCTTTTCCTCCCCACTTACAGCATCTGAAGCTTCTAGCCTCCTCTCCACTGTAATCATTTTCAAATACCCTTGGTCCCAAGAGAGCATTTTCTCAGGTAGATTCAAAAGAAAACTTCACCGAAATACCAAGAATGGGGGTGCAAGGGATTAGAAGTATGAGGAAAGTACCCAACCCAAGCTAGATGACTTTCTGGCAAAATTTCCTTTGGATTAGCTTGCCCTACTATTACTTAACTTGAGGGTCTACTCTCTTGGTGGTGGGGAAGGCTGTTTCAGAATGCATAAATTAGATTGAAATCCTAATAAAATACAGTACTTCATCATTGTGTTCCTTCTCAGAAGAAGCAAGACAGCCCTACACCAAATGCTGTAAATGATCAACACTGTCCTTGGCACCCAATGCCTGAAAAATTTAGCATGTGAATAACTGAAACACCATATATTTTGCAATGGTGACATGTTTGGGTTACAATGGTAACTTTCTAGTTGTGACTTTGAGGATACTCTTTCACTTTTCTGAGTATTGGTTTACTCATCTGTATTATTGCCATATTTTTCTTCTCACATTTTTTTGTTTGGATTCAGATGGAAAGAACCTGAGGGTAAATTACTATTATTGTTATATATTTAACTTGGTCTGTCAACTGTAAAATGACTGCAGATTGTAATTGAATCCCAGAATCTGGATGTCTTTCATCTTCTGTAAACTTATGGAAGGCACATTTGGATAAAAACTCCAGGAACAAACAAAATGACAGCACTGACATGTGCCTTATCTTATTCCCACATGGCTTTAATATCTTTTCCCTAAGTCTCTATAATTCAGAAGTTTTTCATTCCACATATTTGGAAATGCTGATTATTCGATGCCTTTTAAAAACATTGCTACTAAATTGTGACGGCCCAGTGTCATAGTTGGCTGATTGTGGACAATAGTTCTGACTCAATGTATGGTGGAATTTTTGAATTCTTATGAGTATTTGGGTGTTTGCCTCTATATTATGGGAATGTGACATTTGTTATTATTGTTGTTTTAAGGATTTATTCTGAGTGGCATTGAAACAACATCCATTTAATTTCTGCTACTCACCAGGCTAGCAAAATGCTCTCAATGACAGCAGTTACAATTGCATATTCAAAGACATCAGTGTACACAGCCCACATCTACGCATTGTCTCTTAAGATGAAATCACACTTTGGATTTGATTTTTTTTTAAGATTATAAATGAATGCAAAGATCCTGGGATTTTTCACTTTTGAGGGCCCTCAGCTGTTCTCTTCCAACTTGTTTTGTTCTGGTTGTGTAAAGAAGACCTCAGCTGTTTTTACTTCATTGACTGAATTGGATTTTAACTTGCTTCGTTTGGATTTTAACTTTTCTCTACAAATTTTCCTCAGATTCTCAGGTGGCATTTACTGAAGCATCACCGCTCGTACAATATGCCTTCATGCCTTCCCAGTGTGGTTCCCTGTCAGTGAGAGTCATGACATATGGAGCTGCTTCTTGATAAAAATTGGATTGAGAAACTGTACATAATTGTACATTTTAATTGAAAACTTGTTTTGACTTTTGGAAGATGAATATTCAATAATCTACAGCTTCCACCTCTACCCTTTCCCCTTCTTCCCCTGATACTTCACTGTAGTGCAGAGATGGCCCAAAGTTTCTGCCAATGGATCATGAGTTTTGGCAGGGCTTCAAGTATAGGTCTAAAGTGGCTACATATCTGTTTCCAAAGCCATGACTAGTATAAAAAGAATGGGGCTTTCAGTCAAGGTGCCGACTTGGTGGGGCATGCTTCCTCCCCACAGTGATCATATCTCCTCATCCCAAGATCTTCTCCTAGGCTAAAATGATATATCACATGATATAACTAACACCAAGGCCTCCTTCCTCATTTAATCCTTGAAGGTGAAGATTGTTCCCCCTTCCAACATGAACATTCATGGTCAGGTGCCTACCAACCCAGGCTGCTCTTGCCCTGGGCTGCTTTCCCACTTACTTCGCCTTTCTACTGCTAGCTTTTTGTCTGCATCACTTTGTACCCTTTCCCATCTGAGCCTCAGTTTCCTTTGAACTAAGTGGTCTTTAAGGTCCTTTCCTGCTCTAAATCCTATAGTTCTATGATGTATATGTCCTCTTACCTAGTGCACAGACATGCATTATGATTCAACAAATATTTGCTGAATAAATGAATGAATATCTATGGAAACTTACCTAGGTAACTCAGAAGAGTCTGAAGAGAATTTCAAGTTTCTAAGGTTATTACCCATGAGCCTGCTTCTTTAGCATTTGCTAGGAATTTACTGAAGATGGAATTTTATTTGTAACTTAGTAGCATAGGAATGTAAGTAGATAATATATGCTATTAATCTTGGATAAACTCAAGACTTAAATACATGCTATTGAGTCTTGAGTTTATCCATCAGAGTTCAGTGTGGATTGTTTTCCAACATGTAATATACATATACATGTACAATTCCAAAGAGTAGAGGTGCTAGGGCATTTTTGAAAACCTTTTTATTGAGAAGTTGGATAAATGCCCGAATAGTATGCTTATCAAATTTAGAAATGGTATGAAATCTAGAGGGATAGCTAATTTATTGGATAATACATTCCTGTTCCTAAAGGATCTCGGGTTAGAACCCTGGGTTAAATCGAAAAGGGTGAAACTTAATAAGGACAAATATAAAGGCCTATACTAGGCTCAAAAAATGAATTGTGCAAGTTCAAAATTTGGGAAGCTGGATCAGGGGATGGGTCATGCTAGGTATTAGTTGAAGGATTTGGGAACATATGGCATAGTGAAGAATAGACCAAATGAAGACATGATAGTTGTTTGGAAGCATTTGAAGCACTGTCTCAAGGAAGAAGAGTTAGATTTTTTTTTTTGGTTTGGTACAAGAGGCAAGAAGTAGGAACAATGGGTTAGTTACTTAGCATTTGGGCTCAAGGGAAGGAAAAATTCCCTAACAATTACACTTAAAAGCAAAGTGGAATGGGCTGTCTCTGAAGGTAGTAATCTTAGATGGTAATGTTGGAAAGAGACTCTTGCTGTGGGATTCTGTGATTTAGTGTGTTGGATCTGGGGTACCTGGCTGTCTTAGCCACCTTCTGCTTATCAGCAGAAACACTGAAATTGGTTCTTTTGGAAATCTATCCCAGACAAGGGAAATGGGACTCTTACATAATTGCCCTTCTCCCCTAGCACTCTCTTGTCAGCCCCAGTCTAAGTCCCATGGCCCTCTTCTGGGAGATCTTGGCAGGTCACAACCTACCACGGTTACACTAACTCATCAGGCTAAGGGCTTTGTACCCATGACAGTCGACAATTCAAAAGCAAAACACGGGAAAGCTGGATCTGGCCCCAAAGATTCACTGTGAAAGGTTAATTATTGAACAAATGAAGAAGGGACCCTCCCAGACACAACTCAGAGCAGACATGTCATTAATGACGTGTCATGCCATTTGGGAGACTTGGCCATTGCCTTCCTTAAGAAGAGATTGCAGGCAAGATCAAACAGGGTTAGGGGGTGAACAAGGTGGGTGGCAGATCCAGGGAACTACAAATAATCCGGCTAAAAGTGTAGTGTGGCTTTCATACTGTGGGTTTATTGAAAGGCATTGGAAGAAGGCTTGTTGTTTAATCCCAGTAAGGGGAGACTTTTGTCAGGCGACAGCATAATTTATGTTTGAGATCATGTTCTAGAATAAAAACAGAATAGAAATGAAAAATTGGTTTTTTTGATCCTCATTTTCCTCTTTTGTAAAATAGGAATCATAACACACAGCCTATCCTTGGGGTCACTTTGAAGAAAATGCTTTGTACGGCTATCAAGAGAGAATAATTCATATTTTGCCAAACATTTCTGTACAAGTATTTTGAGGATGAATAGAATGAGGTTCAGAGAGGTAAAATGACTTCCCAAGATATCCCAGGAAAAAAGAACTGAATTCAGAAGCAGAAGATTCAGGTTCCAATCCTAGCTTTGCCGTTTCCTAGTCATGCCATCTTGCATCATTCACTGTCTTCATTGGTATTGAGTTCAATGGCCTTGGGAGTCCCTCTCTGGTGTGATCCTCTGACCTCCAAGGCCCCTCGCAGCTCCAAATCCATGATTTTCCAATGTTGGGCTTCAGATCTCAGATTCAAACTTAGCTTCCTAACTTTCCATCCTATTTCTAGCTGTCTTTCAGTTGTACAGACATATACAATGTATTTTTTTAAGACCAATGGCTTAGTCTCTTTAGCTAGGGTTTTCTTATATTTATAAGGTACCTTTCTTGACAAGGATTTATTGTCATTGTCATTGTATTCCCAATGCCGGAACAGGGCCTGGTACACTGTGGGTACTTAATAAATGCTGAGTGAATAGAATTATCTGGCATACTTGCTGTGAGTATGTGTGGTCCTGTTTGTATACAAGAAGTGCTTAAGGTCCCTCTACGAGCCAGCCATTTCCTTAGCTGGCACTAAGATATGCCAGAGATTTCTGCATTGGCCTCCTGGTGGGGAGGGGGTTAAGGTGCTGTGTCTTTTATCTTGATTTTTTTAACCACCATATCCCGGTTTGATGGCTTATCATGGCATGGAGTTGACGCTAGACTGCGCCTGTCAAACATTAGCTCAGATACTTCCCCGTAAGCTGGAAAGATTTTGAAAGCTGAAAGATTCATTTGCTTGGCATCTAAGGGCCAGGGGAGCTGCAGGGTAAAGAAGTTGGGGCCACAATATCTCTCACAAACCATTTAGTAGATAGTGAAGGCTGAGTTCGGCACAAAAGAGGCAGTTTATAAACCAACAAAATCAGATCACCAGGAAGGGTGATAGTTTTGGAGCCAAAAGAGAAAAAAAGGAAGAATTGCTTAAACAAGGTTTTGCTGTGGTTTCCTCACCATATCCATGCCAAATGTGCTACGGAATGGCCCCAGGTAGACTTCCTGGTGCCATCCAAACCCAGGGGCCCACCGTGCTGTACAACTGAGTTTGGGAATCAGTAAAGATGGAATTTGGTCTGTCCGTTCTTCAGGGGCTCCACATTTCAAAGCAACCTAACCCCAACATCTGCAATGAAGACAAGATTGCAGCTGAGGGAAGTGAAAGTCATTTCCAGAGAGATTCGAGGACAGCTGCAGAGTTAAATTTAGCTGTAATCGTCCACTTCCGGGCATCATCCCTTGGCCAGGGGCCACAGATGAGCAAAGTCACCCAGCATGGGCTCTCTTCTGGCAACAGGCATGCATCTATCTCCCTTCTTCTTGGCCCTAAAATGCCCACTGGATCATTTAAGCAAAGTCACATTTTGTTTCTTGCAGTGAAAGGGATGCCTGGAAAACACATAATGAGCAATGAATTCGATACAGACACCGGAATGCTTTCCAGCTTTGAGCAATGCCATATGGATTGGACTTAAACTCAAATGGACAAGAGTGATAAAATTTATTTTAATAGCGCATCCCATATCCTCAGTGTATTCGAGGAGAATGGCTATATTATAGTGTGCCACACAAAAGAGACTTTTGTAATAGAGGGGAGAGACAGTAAGTGGCATTATAAATGGGAAGATGTATTTGATGGACTCTGATTTGAAAGAAACTTATTATGGTATGAACTGAAGTGGAAACTGGTAATGGGAGAATGAGCCATGGCGCGCTAACAGGCTTGTGAAAGGAGTCAGAGCATCCACACTGTTATTAAGGAGTGAAGCAGGGTTAGCTTTCTTCTCTCCGAAAGTCCACACAGTGCTAGTGATACTTGCACACTCCCTCGGAGGCTTTACCTTATTCATTTCATGAATATGGTTTCAGCTCCATCATTCCTGAGCCAAAGGGGAAATAAAAGCAAAGGCCGCTTCATCCCTGTAGACTGTGAACTTCTAGAAGGTTAGAACTGTATCTTTGTACTGCCTAGAGTAAGAGATGGCATGATATAGTAGTAGCAAAAAGGATCATAATTTTATTAATCATCATAGTTCATTTTATATAGCACATTAAGGTTTGCAAAGCACTTGACATATATGATCTCATTTAACTCCATACTTCAAACTATCCTGGGAGATCAGTGCAATAACTATTTCCATTTTACAGGAGACAATCCTGAGGTCCAGAGAACTGCTCAGGGACACATAATTAGGAAGTAGCTGGGGTAGGTCTTCCTGAATCCGAGCCTGGAGCTCCACCATGCCAAGCAGCTGTGGAGTAATGGAGACAACCAGCCACTTGGCTGAGAAGCATAGCATTTAAGGTCGGCCTCCAAGCCACCCTATTCGTGTACCCACGGGCCAGGGTCCTGGGTGGCAATGCCTGACTCTAAATCAGAGACAAGTTAGTGTTAAGCATCATAAGGTACATACGCATCAAGCCAAGTGCCAGGCTTCCTGCATGGACTTTCTAGTTCAGCTGGAAGAGACTCAATGCAGTTCATTTTCTAAGTGCCCATTAAGTGCCAATAATGTGCCCAGGAGACAGAGACAAAAGGTGTCCTTATAGTCAAGGAACATATGTGGGGGAGAGGTAGGAAACAATGGGTACTTAAGCACACACTCATGAGGTGTGGTATAGAGGGGTTCAGGCTCTGTCATTAGCAGCTTTGGCCTCTCTGGGCCTCAGTTTCCTGCTTTGTAGAAACAGAGAAGCCACCAGCCTTCTAAGTTCCCATCAAATTTGAAATTATACGAGCCTTTAAGTGCTCAGTGGATCCCTGAACATGCCACGAGGTTACAGAGGAAGTCAGGTGGGCCCACAGAGAGCTCAGCTGATCAGAGGGCACTTCATGCTGAGTTGGGAGGATGGAAGAATTCCAGTGGGCAAAGATGGGCAAGGTTGGTGAAAGGTAAGGGGCCAAGAAGCACTGCCAGAGCACTGAGGAGGTCAGTTGGGAAGGCATGTGGGAGTCATGAAGGGGAGCAGTAAGGGAAAAAGTTGGAGGGCAGAGATGGAATCTTCCAATGCCAGCCTAGAAAGCTTTCACTTTCCTTGGTAGGCAGTGGGGAACCACTGAGATTTTGTTTCTACTAATTTATGACACAGATAAAAGCTAAAGAGCAGTTATATAGTAAGCTAATGGAAAATAACCAGAAACGACCCTTCTTCAGATGGGCAATTTTCAATTGATTCAGTTATATTCTGTGAACTCCAAAACATAATCTTTTTTTCATACGAACTATTCAAGATTGCCTTTCCATGGTACACTCTCCTGGATACTGTTTGAGGAAACCCAGATAGAATACTGAGGCAAATTTTATGCACAAATGGTTTCTACTCTACATGTGTCTAACCAGAATTCTCATCTCCTTGACTGGGGGTAGGAGGGGTGGAGCAGTGAATAGCCAGCTTGTGCTTGAAGACCTCTAGAGAAGGGCATTCCCCAGGTTCCCTTTCAGGTGCCAAATCTTCAAACACTGCACCTCAATTAACTTTAGAAAACATCTGAAGATCTCCGTAATATCAGTCAATAAGCAAAAATGTCAACTAGGTATGAAAAAAAATCCTGTATACCTCTATAGCACTAGACAGCTGCAGTGGTTCCCTGCTAACTCCAGTGGTTCCTCCACTCAGTGGCCAAAGTCACCTTCTAGCCATGGTCCCCCCCTCGCCCCTCCACTCGAATCCCATTGGCTCCCATTCTCTCCAGGAACAACCAGAGACTGCATGGATTCTTGGCCTTAACAACTTGGTCCTTTCCTACCTCTCCCTTCTGCTTATACCTTCCTCCCCTTCCCCCACCCCTGTACTCTGTAATCTAGCAGGAAACACTGGGCATCTTGCTATTTCTCAAACACTTGGCTTCATCTCCCCACTCACTGAGTTTTCAACAGCTCCTCCTTTCAGATCTACACCTCCTAGGTTCTTGGACTTTCATAGTCCAACTTCTGAAAGAGATCACCTCCCATTCATCCTAGATAGCTCTTATCTGTGTATAGTTGTTTGTATTTTGTCTCCTGCCATTAGAATTTGTGTTCCCTGAGGAAATGGACCAGGCTTTTGCTTTTCTTGTTATCTCCAATGATAGGGAGGAGGTTGTTGTTGTTTGTCCTTGTCCAAGGGGACCATGACATCTTAGTGAGTTGGATTGAAATAAGGGAGAACTGTACAAGGTCACCTGCCTCACTTTCCCCTTCAGAGTCATCTGGATCCAGTGGCAAGTTATAGATCAAGAGGACTAAAGATGGCCCAAGGAGATAGCACAAGGCTTATCAGGTAGTAAGCACTTTATAGATGTTTGCTGATTAACTGACTCAATTAATTAACGAATAAATTATGAATCAATAAATTAATAAACAAATAACAAATAAATTAGATGTCAATAAGTCTTTAATGAATTTGGGAGGAGAGTACTTCTGGACCATTAAACACAATCAGATGATGACACATTAGGAAGAATATTGGGATTGATGGAAAGATTTAAATCCACCTCTGTACCTGTATATATCAAGAGAAGAGATTCAAGAAGGAAAGCTAGCTAGCTTCACGTACACCTTCAAGGAGGCAAAAATCTTTGCACCTTTACTGGTGAGTAAAGCGTCGAAGTAGGGCTTAGGGGGAGGGAACCCAGAAGAGCATCACATCTCCTTACTGAAAAAAAAGACCACATCATTGAAGAGACAGCTGAGAGACCACTGTACTTAAAGGGAATTTTCTGAAGGTAGAAAAGGCCTTACAGCCAATCAGGAGCTGTGAGGTACTCCTTTGTCTCATGTGCCATCTCTCAGACTTAGGAGGAGATCCTTTTATGCCAATACTTTTGTAGTACCCAATTGGCAACTATCACTTTTTAAGTGATAATTAGTTAGCTTACCGATAATCAGTAAGAAGCACCCTGGATGGGGTTTTGTGGGTAAGTGCTAGAAAATTCCAGTCCTTCAAGTTCCCTGAGCAGAGATGTAATTAATTACCCTTGGTGGGAGTTGAGAGAGGGAGCCGGGCTAGGGCTAGGGTGCTATATATCTACCTCCATTATGTCTTTTTCTCTCCACACAATCAGCAAGTTCCTACTTCAAAGTCTCATTCACTCTTGCCTATATAGTGTCCTATTTGATTTCCTTGCCTTTCCAATCTTTCCTTCCACTCAACCACCATAGTTATTTTCTGAAAGGTCAAATCTATCCACAAAAGTTCCTTACTAATCAACATCCCTCCCAGGATGAAATGTAAACTCCTTTATCTGGAGGAGTTCACAACTTTGACACTTTCCTACCAGGCTAGCTTTTGTTCCCTCCCCAGACTGTGGGATCCAGCCAAGCCAATCTTCAGTTACTCCTCCTTTCATTGGGTTTTTGCACATGTGGAAAACACTCTTGTTCATTTCTGCCTTTAGAAATCCTTGGTTTTATTCTAGACTCAGCCTGAGAATTACCTTCTATCTGATGATGTTTGTTGATGCCTCTTTCCTCAAAAAGGTTTTACCTTCAATTTGGATCTCTTCTTCATATATACATGTCTTTATATGTAATGGGAAACTCCTAGTGGACAAATAATGTTTTTTGTCTTTGTCTTTATATCTCTGGGGCTTAATGTAGCCTATGACATCTACTGCTCACTTTGTTAATGTGTGTTGATCAATTGATTCTGCTTTTGGATAAACAGGAGATTGAGAGACCTTCTAAGTCTCTTCTGTGCTGGTTCAGTGGCCCAGGTCCCAGGGTTGGGAATGGGAGTGCTGTCTTAGCGGAGACCTTTGTGGGGAAGTTATGCCCTGAGCAGTAATCATACACTGCCTCTGTGTCACTGCGTGGACATCTATCCTGAGCAAAGTAAGAATCCTCCCTTCTTTCTCTTCGTGTAGGAAGTCAGTACTGGCACTGAGGTGTGGCGAGAAAGAAATCTCTGTGTCTGTGTTTCATATTATTTCTGGCTCAGGCAACAAAATTTCCTATGTTCCCACCACCTAAATGCACAAACTTAAGGGAGAAGGGCCTTGAATTGATGCTATCTGAGAATTAGCCGAAGGAAGGAATGAGGAATTCGGTCTGGAGAAGGCTCTTTGGGGCCAGGATAGCAGGATTTATGAGACATTCACAGGAACTGAGCCTATTCTGTTTGACCCCAAAGGGCAGAATTAGTACTAATGGGTTTTGAAATTTATAAAGAGAAGGATTCAGGTGTCATATTAGGAAAGTTTTTCTCTCCAGTAGGATGATCCTCAAGCAGGCAGATGGGGAAGGGGCAGCAGAAATTGCTTTTCAGACACAGGTTGGACTAGATGGCCCCTGAGTTCCTTCCAAACCACTCTCTTTGTGAAGCATCAGGTTATCGGAATTGCCGACGATTAAAAATCATGGATAATGAGAGATCTTTTTCACCTCCTACAAATGATGAATTCTAAAACCTAAATACAGCTGGACCAAAGTAGCCGTTTCTACTTCCACCATGCGTCGCTTTGGTCAGCAATCATTTTCTCGGTATATTCACACTGTACTAATATTTCCCGTCATTCTCATTTCTGTATGTGGCATTTAGAACGAGCAGTAACATCATTAAAAATGAATGATTTTATTTGGAAGCTGGCTATTATTTTTATAGGTTTAAGTGATTTAATACGATTTAAACTGATTTCCGTAGAAAGCAGCTGTGTTCATCATTTTTCCATTAAGCACATTAACTTTAATTTGGACGTCAACAAGCAAAAGGGAGACACAAGCTGAGAGAAGGCTTCTGGTACAAAGTAAGCCCCACAAAGTTAATTCCAAAGAGTAAAATATAACCTTCTGTTTCAGTAAATCAAAAACACGAGCTTTTTTTATTGCTCATGAGAATGTGTAGCCTATTATCTCACTTTATTTGGGTACCTCAAATGGTCTATTGACCCAATCTGTCTTATAATATTAGCCATATTAACTCATATGCAGTCAAGCCTATTAATATCACTTCAGAAGGCAATAGATTTTTCTAGGAGCAAATGAGCCTTCCTGAACAGATTATATAAATAAGAAAACTCCAAAATGGTCTCCAGGCCTCTCATGTGACATTCATATGTTCTCTATAGAAGGATGGCAGGATGACGTCAAGGGTAATACATCTGGGAAGAGGCATGAAGAAAGATGGCAGGGAGAGATCCTTATTTTAGAGAACAGAGTCTCTTTTATTTAGAATTTTACAAATAGTTGAGTCCTCTCCCTCTCCCCATGCCCCAGGCCTTTGTGAATAATTGGCATGTTCATTCCTTCATATCATTTACCCCATGAGGGGATATTACTTAAATAGCATCACGCTTTCACCATCTCATTCTCTGCTAAGAAATCAAGGACAGAAAGGGCAGGAAGAAGGGTTGCCTAACTCATCAAGCACTCTGGGAATTTATAATTAGTGTGGCAGGGTGCTGGACACATTGTTAATGTTGAGAGTCATTGGACAACTGATGCTATTTCCGAACTATCCCTATTTTTTATAATAAGTAGGAATAACCTAGCCAAAATAATAAAGCTCAGATATTCATCTCTAGAGCTGTTCTAGTGAGCCACAAAGCAGCATTAAGAAACAGGATTCAGCTATGAGCAGTCTGGATTCTGAAGAACAGAGGATAAAACACACATTTCTCCTCTTAGCAGAGAGGTAGTAGACTATGAATTGGTAATGCTATATACCCCATCAGGTATAGTTGCTGTGTCCTTTTAATTATTTTACTTGTTACAAGGGAGGTTTTAATGGTGTTGCGATATCATAAAATGACTGGGATGTTTTTGAAAGGCATCAATTAAAATGTGAAAAAGGCAGTTAAGCTTGTACTAGTAATAATGATGAACATTTGTATAGTTTTAAGCAGACATGGTTTACACAATGTATTTCATTGGTGCCTCAAAAGAGCCCTTTTAAGGAAATACTATGGGCATTGTTTTACTGATGAGGACTACAAGGCTCAGAGATATTAAGCAACTTTTCCAGAATCAGAGAGATTTTGAACCCAAGTCTTTCTGACTCTGAGGCCAGATTCCAGGCCCTAAACATGTTGTTTTTCTGTATAGAGTGACAAGAAAATAATAGCCAAGATCTTATTTCAAGGAATGGAGTAAAAATACATAAAGAATTTTTTGAGATGAACATTCTCCATCACCCTCTTTGGGGCTTCCTTGGCAAAGATACTGGAGTGTTTGCCATTTCCTTTTCTAGCTCATTTAACAGACAAAGAAACTGAGGCAAACGGGGTGAAGTGACTTGCCCAGGATCACACAGCTAATACGCATCTAAGGCCACATTTGAACTCATGAAGATGAGTCTGCCTGATTCCAGACCTGGTGCTATATACAATAGCTCCACCTAGCTGCTCCTTATTAAACTTTCCCTTGTACAAAAGAAATCAGTTAAATAAAACTAACTGGATACAGATGCAACAGTCTGTACTCATAGTCCCCAGCCTTTCCAGAAATCTGAGCAGAATCAATAAATTATTAGTCTCATTCTTTTCATTTTGCTCTATGAAGAATTATCCTCAGATAAATCCCTATTCTACCTTTTTGCTTTTGTGTTTAATGTTTGGTGTACTACTGTACAGATGAATAAAATGATTGCTCTCTTCATTACCTAAATGTATTAGGATAGAAGCTCATCTGTTCTAGACTCACTGAAAGCATCTTGCCAGCAGTGCCAATAGTGGGGAGTGTGACAGAGATGATATGGACCTCTTGCAGCTTCCACAAAATTTCAGTTTCTTCTGGCTAAGTCTCTACATTTTGAAGACTTTTAATTGTTTGTAGTTTGGTGGTTAGGGCTAGTGTTCACTGTGGCAACATCTACTAAAATACATTGCTTTTATTTATTTATTTATTTTTAACACATCAGTGCTATATTAAAGCAATTTTCAAAGGTACTTGGGAATTTGTATTTGTAGTAAGGGCTCTTGACATCTATTAATTTAGGAACAATTCTGAGTTTCTAGTGTATATTTCTGATCACTTGATCATATATTTCTAGGTCTTCATTAAGTACTAGATATTCTGAATATTCTATATAGTTTGTTATTAATTCCTTGAAATTTTTGATTCAGTGGGTTAGTTCAGGCTTCTCAAGGATGACCCTTTTGTAATTTTTGATAGCACTCAACTGATCTTATAACTCTACCAGAAACCCCTCTGTTGCTATTAACACATCTTCATGACTTCATTTGTTAGACCTTTTTTTTAACATATTAATAACATATTGCTGATTGAGTTCATGTGATTGTCGCCCATAGAAGGCCTTTTGGTTCCACACTTGAATCTTAGCCATTTCATGGGCAGAGGGTAAGCCAATATCATTTACATTCAATAACTGACATGTAACTATCATCAACCTTTAATTATTACCAGTGACATTTGTTGAGCAATGTAAAGTTTGTAAAGAGCTTCACATATATTATCTTATTGGATCCTGACAACAAACTCGTGAGATAGATGCTATTATTATTTTAAATCGATGAATGAGGAAACTGAGGATCTGAGTTAAGTGACTTGTTCAGAGTCAGATAGCTAACCAGTGTCTGAGGCAGGATTTGAACTCAGGTCTTCCCGATTCTATGTCCATATGACCCTCTCTACCATAGAAGCTCATTGCTTCTCTGTGATCTAGTGTCTCTGTTCTAGAAGTAATTTTTTTTAAGTTTCTAATCTGTTTATCATGTGATCTGAGTACAATTATCTGTTCTCTTTATCCTTTTGATAGGAAGTATTCATCTTTCTGTAGCTGCCTTGAGCCCTGTGGTTCATCAATATTGTGTGGGTTTATTCTAGAAAGAGATTTGGAACTATATCCAAAAAGTTATTAAACTATGCACACCCTTTGATCTTGTGATCAAAGAACGAGAAAAAAGATCTACATACAGAAAAATACTTAGAGCAACTTTTTGTGGTGGCAGAGAACTAGAAATTAAAGAGGAGCCCGTCATTTACGCTAGATGAATATAATGAACTATTTCGTGGACTGAAGGAAAATGATGAAAGGCACTATTTCCCCAAAAGCTGGAAAGATGTAGATGAACTGACACAGAGTGAAGTGAGCAGAACCAGAAGAATCATTTATATTATAATCACAGAGTAGAGACAAATAATTCTCAAAGACTTAAGAATCAATGCAAAGATCAACCTCATTTCCAGAGCACTCGATGAAACATGTTACCTACCTCCTAACAGAGAAGTGACAGACTCAGTTGTGCCAACTAAGACATATTTTTATACATAGCCAATGCAGGAAATCCTTTGCCTGACTAAACATGTTTTTACAACAGTTGTGTTTTTCTTTCTTTTTCAGTGGGGGACAATGGGTAGGAGGGAAAAGAAGGTAGATTTCTGTTCATTAAAAAAACTAAATTAAAAATGTCATCTGGGTTTTTGTTTGTATCTTTGTAATATCCGTAGTCAACCATTTTGCTGTTCTGCAAGTGTATGTTGCTGTGGTAATCTCATTCTTCTCATCTTATTCAAGAGAATTCAAATAGAAATGGTTCGAGGGCATGTTCCTAGACTGTTATTTTATGTTTACTGTTCTGTGGACTTTTGTATCCATGAATAAAAAAAACCTGCTTTTATAGTTAAATAAAAGGATTGAGGGATATAAGCTTATTTTCTTTTGGCTCACTGGAACCACCCTTAGTGAAGCTGTAGTAGTATACAGGCTAACAGGGATAATATGTACCTCATCCTATTACCACAGGATTTTAATTTCTTTTGCTAGGTCAGCATATTTTTAAACCTTTTCATTCTCTATTTATTAGAGATTAAAAATATTTGGCATGGTAACATTTCTTTAAATTGTTTTAAGTTTTTAAATTACTTTTTATGGATCATTGTTCCAATCAGCGATAAGCTCCAATTCCAATACACTTATGGGTGAAACTGTCAATTATATTTTCAGATATTCATTTGTAGCATGAAGATTTGTCATTTGTTGGTCTGTGAAAGATAGTGAACTTTTGATGTATAATTCTAGCCACCAGGGCATGTCTTGCTAGGTATTCTGTAGATGATAAATTTTTGCAGCCTGCAGGGGTGCATTACTTGGTTTCTGTTGTTTTCCTTGCATAATCTGCATCGATCACTACTAAGTCCAGCTTCCTTAAGGATAGCCCTTTTATAATTTCCTATGGCACAAACCTCCTCCAGAATTCCTGTCCACATACCAGCATGATTCAGTCATTTTTCTACGTTTCTTTGTCAGCATATTATTGCCTGAATAATATGTAAATATCTCCTGAGTCTGAGAAGAAACTGGTAAATTACTTTTCTAGTTATTCAGGCAACCACTCTGAAGAATTTGGATCTTATCTAGCCCAACTACTTTGTCAGAGAAGTAGATTTCAATCAGTTCTGCTCTGTTATTCATTATATTAACAATCGGGATACTTTGTTTCTCATCTGATCCTCCTTGTATTTTCAGTATGTTGGACTTCTTGAAACCATGTAGATGACTAGAAATTGCCCACATTCTCCTTCTTTGCAGTTTCTCTCTCTCCTCATTTCTTTTCCTTGTCAGTCTCTAGTAAAGTTCTTGACTGATGCGAATTATAGGTTTTGTTCCTTGAACTCTTTTGACTTATCTTAATCTTTTTATTTTTGCTTTCAATCATTGATTAGGGGAGTCTAGAATCTCTGGTATATTTCTATCTGCTGGTTTCTACTTCACACAGTTTGTTTTATGCTACTTTTAATGGTGTGATATGGCACTTGCATTTTCTGCTAGCCATCCTAGCCAAATACTGGTGTAACTTTACAATACCTTCTCTCAGATTGGTTTTTGTCACTCAGATCTTCAGTAGATTTTTCAAGTCACATCTGTCAGAGTGATGTCTGGCACATGTCCTTAAGATTATCCCTTGATAGTTCCACTTTTCTTCCTCTGCTTTTCACTGTGGCAAAAGCCTCTGCATGTGCTGTTGCATAAAGGCTACAGATTGTTTTTAAATACTTTCCCTCAAATTTTGCAGGAGAATACCGTCATTTATTGTGGCTCTAGAAAGTTTCAGCTTTGTTGAATTACTTTGCTTTAATATTCTAATCTGCTAGTTAGATTTACACTGTCAGGCTTAAAAGGGCTTTCCAAAGTTCCAGTCTAACCATGCCTATCTCCACTTCAAATCATTTCAGACATTGGTATTGTTTGTGTCATCCATTTAGGGATTTGCATTAAGTGAAGATTTTCAATGACCTTGGGTTCATCAATTCTGTCCATTTTTAGATTTTAGCATCTTCTCAGTTCACCCCTTTTAATCT
Source organism: Myrmecobius fasciatus (assembly GCA_023553655.1). NCBI lineage: Eukaryota > Metazoa > Chordata > Mammalia > Dasyuromorphia > Myrmecobiidae > Myrmecobius > Myrmecobius fasciatus. The sequence continues at coordinate 32,223 of JAJPUD010010017.1, forward strand.
CATCTAGGCTAAGGGACGTAGTTTTTCCTTGCAATTACCACATGCTGGTGAGTGTTTATCTTGTGATGTGAGTTACAGCTTAGGGAACCATTGATAAGAAACAGCATGAAGCTTACTATACCTGGTAAGATTACACTGCATTTTGATTATCCATATTTTAGTTCCTTTAAAATTCTGTCTCTGTCTGTCTGTCTGTCTCTCTTCTCTCTTCATGGTTAGTCCACATTAGTGGGATGTAAAAGAAAGAATGAACATTGCAATTTGCTGTGTTCAGAAAAACCAGAAAGTGATTGGTGATGAACTGACCAGCGAAGTCTTACTTAAATGTCACCCACTTAAAGACTCTCACCATCTGGCTCCTAGTGAGCTTTTGGGTCTTATTTCCTATTACTCATCAGCACACATGGCCCACTGCAGTGCAACCAACCTTCTAAGCTAAACACGTTATTCCATCTTTTTCTTCTACACCTTTGCCTTTGTATAAGTCTTCCCTTCCTGCTGGTCTAGATAGTACTCTGTACTCTGCTTCTGCCTAGTAGAATCCCTAAATTCATTCTGAACCCAACCCAGGTGCCCCCTCCTACATGAAGCCTTCCTAGCTCCAGCTCTTTGTGTTCGTTTTCCCTTGAAATTATTTTGTATTCATTCATTTTTACTTATGTGTACATGTTGTATCTTCCTTAGTAGACTGGAAAGTCTCTGAGTTAAGGGCCCATTTTATTTTTCTATTTGCATTGTATCTGCAACAGTTAGTACAGTGCTCTAAATCTAGTAGGTACTTAATCCATAATTTTAAAATTGAATTGAATTACATGCTTTGATCATTTACTGGATCCATGACATCATGGGTATTTCAGCTGTGCAGATTTCAACATATCAGTACCTTACTATCCCTTGCTACTCTTGTCCTGATATTTCCCTAGTGGACAGATAGACCTTTCCATAGAGTATCCATTCACCACACAAGAGGCCTGCCTCTTGGTGTTTTACTTTCTTATGCCTACCAGGGCCATCCTTGGCTGGCTCACTGCTGTCCTTCACTTTGGCTACATAACCATCCTTTCCCCCTCCTTTTCCAGTCACACTGGCATTCTTGCCATAACTGGGACTGTTGTTTGCTAGTGGGAGTGCAATTGTAAGCACATTTCCAAGATAAATTTCAGGTAGAGTGATAAGACTGAAAACTGAGGGAATCTCTTGCTGTAACAATCTTTTTTTTAAAAATTTAATTTAATTTGTTTTATTTTATTTGCATAACATATGTGTGGGTAATTCTTCAACAATAACCCTTACATAGCTTTGTGTTACAAATTTTTCCCCCCAACTCCCCACCCCTCCCCTAGATGGCAGGATATCCACTACATGTTAATTATGTTAAAATATTGGCAAATCGAATATATGTATACATATTTCCAAACTTATCATTGTTGTGCAAGAAAAATCTTATCTACACAAAAGATATATCAGATAAAGGAAACACAATGTAAGCAAACATCAATCAAGGAGTATGAGAATGTTATGTTGTGGTCCACATTTCACATCCCTCTCTCTGGGTATATCTGGCTTTCTTCAGTGAACAATTGGAGGTGGTTTGAAACATTTCATTGTTGAAGAGAGCCATGCCCATCAGAACTGATCGTCATATAATACTGTTGTTGCCGTGTATAATGATCTCCTGGTTCTGCTCATTTCACTCAGCATCAGTTCATGTAAGTCTCTCCAAGCCTCTCTGAAATCATCTTGCTGGTCATTTCTTACAGAACAATAATATTCCATAATATTCATATACCATAATTTATTCAGCCATTCTCCAATTGAAGGGCATCTATTCAATTTCCAGTTTCTGGCATCTATTCAATTTCCAGTTTCTTTGCTGTAACAATCTTGAGCAGAGCTTTGGCACTGAAAGAACATGAGCTACTTCACAGGTGAAGTCAGTGCACAGAAGGTGTTCTACAGTATAAGGGACTAACTAGGGTCATTTACATATGGCTACCAAAGAACAGATTTCATTCGATGCCAAAGTTGAGGAAATTCCATCTTGCTGCCACTCAATCTCCCTTGGGGGTAAGCAGAATCGTCTCCCCTCCTCCTAATGTCAGCCTAACCAAATTCTGTCAGGTCAAACAAAAACACTGGACTTGTGCTCTGCCCCCATCAGATACAGCTCAGCTGTCATCTGAACAACATCGTGATCAGCTGAGCCCCAGAGGGAATACTGCTCCCTAGATGCCCAACAGAAACAGTGTAGCATGCTGCCAGGGGAAGAATGGGTGGCAGAGGGGAGTGAAGAGGAAGGATTTGAACTGCTTCTAAGTGTACAGTATGGGATTTGGTGATGGTTACTCAGCTGTAAAATATAAATGCAAATAATGGGGGTGGGGGTTCCTGGGGCAGTGACAATCCATCCTTGATGCTCTCTTCATTCACAGCAGTAGTACAATAGGATTGTCTCTTTGGGCTCCTCAGGGAGGTGTGTTTTTTTAAAAGGAAATATTTATACAGTACATCATCCCAGTTGCCAGGCCTGTGGAAATACATACATACATACAAAAACATACATGCATAATACATAAATCCATGGCATCGAGCTCAATTGTACTTCCCCATTCACTGGGCCCCATCAGTTGGATGGTGTCCAGTGATTGTCACAGCATCCAAATGTTCAGATGTCGACAGGGAGTTTTGACACTCATGACCTCTGGCACATACTACCACCCCCTGCATGTCCTGATGGGTGGGCAGACTTGTCAAGTCCCTTTCTTTCTCAACTGTCACTGAACCTACTCTTGGCTTTCTGGTTCAAATGACAAAATGAGTTGACTCACTGCTCATCCTAATGCTGATCCTTCTTGACTTTTGTTTCCATCTGTGCCAGAGGCAGGAGCTGTACATAATGTATGACTAAGTCTAGAAGATGTCTGAAAGGCTAGAAATAGAGGAGAGGTAGATTACAGATGATCACTTGACAACGATAGGAAATCTATTAGTATATTCGACACCTAAATTTTCCCCTTTAATTCTCCAGATTGTTATGATGTGCATTTAAAACACTGCCAGGCTTTTAACCATCTAAATAAACATATCCTGTGAAGTTGGTAATAAATATACCGTCCTGGCTAGGTTAATTTGACCCAACTGAGACAGGAGAATTGGTATGAAGAGGAGTAACATTCAGCCAAAACATCTCTAACTAAAAGTCAGCTATGAAAAAGTGTGACGTAATGATGGAAAGTTGCAGGTGCAGATGAGAAATTTTTGGAAAGATGTGCGCGCGCGCGCATGTGTGTGTGTGTGTGTGTTGCTGGATATGAAATTCAACACAAGTCCCTGTTTTTTTTTTAAGGCAGAGTAGTATGTTGAACTGTGTACTGCCCTTGAAGTCAGCAGATACACAGATTCCAGTGACACCTTCCATACGGACTATCTATGGATCATGAGCTAGTCACAAACTCCCAGAGTTTCATTTCTGCCTCTGTAAAGTAGGGATAATAATACTGGATGCTGGGAAGAAATTGCCTCATACCTTTTAAAGTGCTCTATAAATGTTGGTTTGGAATAAAAAGAGAAAGTATTTTGAATGAATCATGATTAATCATAATAATTAATCATAATTCTCTATTAAACAAGGAATCTTTCTTCATCTATAGAATGAGGGTTCAGACTAGATTATCTGTCTCTAAGGTCTCTTTCAGCTCTAAATCAGGGGTTTTTAACCAGGAGTCCACGGATCCCCTTCCCACCCCCACATCTTTTGGTTGGTGAAAAACTCAATGTCATTTATAAAATCATTATTTACATAATGCAAACACTGTTTTCCAGGCCCATTTTTTTTGAATACTGAAAAGGGAAGAAGGAATCCGAATATTCTACTCTGTGGAAGAGAAGAAGTCACTAATGCGGAGGTGGGGAGTCAGGAAAAGAGGATATCTAACAGTAAAGGTACCAAGGATTCAGTAATCTGAGACACAGTTGGTTAAAGGAATCAGTGGCTGCTGGGGGGGGTGGAGAGAGGATGTAATCTAGGATAGGGTGGTATCCATGTCAAGTAAAGAGGAAAGTGGGAAAAGAAATGACAAAAAGCTCCATGGAGGAGCCTTCTGTGAGTGATGGGGAAATAACCAGAGTCTAATCCCAGCAGGTTCTTCTGGGTAATTTATACCACCCTTGAGGAAGATCACAAATCTGATCTTAAGCCAACAGAAATGAGAACAAGAGAGATAGAAATCCTGCTGGCAGATCTCATCTGAAGGTAGCCCTGTGTTTAGGCCTGGATACAGCATTATACAGAGGATACTTACAAGCTGGAGAGCATGCAGAGGAGAGTAACCAATATAATGAAGACACTGGAGATTATTCCTTACATGGAACAACTGAAGAAAATAGAGTGCTTTTAGCTTGAAGAAGTGAACCCTTAGCAGTGGGCTCTGTCTTCCAACAGTTGAAGGCATTGACATAGAGGTAGAGTAATGGATAGGGTGTTAGACTTGGAATCAAATAAGATTTGAGTTTGGAGTCTACCTCAGACGCTTGTTAGCTGTGAGTTACTTAAGCTCTCTCAGTCTCAGTTTCCTCATCTATATGATGGGTCTAATAATACCTACCTCCCAGGGTTGTTGCAAGGATCAAATGAAATAATGTGTCAGGTGCTTTGGTGCTAAGATGCTATTCTTGTTGTTCTTGTTATTATTTCTATTCAGAAGAGATTGTTCTGCTCAGTCCCAGAGGGTAGACCCAGAAGCAACAGGAGACAGATGAGGTTTAACGTCAGGAAAATCTTCTGAATGATGGAAGTTGTCTGAAAATGAAATGGGCTCTCTTGAGAGGTGGTTAGTTCCTCCTCATCAAAGGTCTTAAAGCACAGGCAAGGTGACTGGGTGGGGCAGATACAGAGTCAGAGAGTCTTCTAATTGGGAGGAACTTTGCAGCTCATATTTTCTAAAACCGAATTGGGCAGGCTGGGCCCTAGAAATTCCACCAGGCCTGGGCTCATGGCCGTTGTGCATTGCTAGGGTCTGTTTGAAGCTTTGTTTCATGGGCAGAGCCTTCAGGAGCTGGGGTCACCTCTACCCTTGAGGACAGGACAGAGTAATATTGACTTTAGTGGTGGTTACTAAGCTATATCCAAGAGGAAGGAAGCTCGTAATTATGTCACTTCAGGTTGCCATTTGCACTCCAAAATGAATCCATCTCGTTGTTTTAGTCCATGTTGTACTAAATGCCATTTGTGCTGGAAACAGATGGGCCCTGGCTAATTAAAAGAGCTGTTCCCCTTCATTAAAGAAATAGCACACAACCAACCGGAATGTCAGTTCTATGGGTCACTCAGTGTACAAAACTGTACCACATTACTCATTTTTTCCCTCTCCCCACAGAAATTTCAGATCAAGCTAATGATTTCCCATAGATTGCATTTAATTACAGTAATTGCCAAAAGTCATAACATTCCAAGCTCTTTAAGTTCAGTCTTTGGGGCGGGAAATTTTTTAAGGTTCCTTTTAAGCCCCTCACTATAAGGATTCATATGATGTTACAAATCCTCTTGCTTGTTAAATTTGTGACTTAAAAAATTGATCTTTCCCCTGACATCCTCCTTCAGTGGCTCATTAGAGTGTCAAAGTAAGCCTAGGTTCTCAAAAGCTACACTAGCAGAAAACAAACAGCCTCTCTCAATCTTGGGCTCAGAAACAGACTTGTGTTTCCTTGAGCCTCGCTTCATTTGGGAAACATCATCAGGCCGACCATTATGTCATGAATTCTTTTTGGTCTCAAGAGATACTTGAAGCCCAATTCAACAGCCATAGTAGGGCTATGGAGAGAGGCTCCAGCCCAATAAAAGCCAAGGTCTTTGGAAGAATTAAAATAGTCTTCATCTCTGATGTCAGGAATATTCTCTAATAAACAAATTTCTGAAAGTGAAAATTAATTTTTAGAAAGTTTCAGCTTCTATTTTCTTTAATATAAATATTTCATTGTACTCTTTTACACATCACAGTCACTTCCCAAATGACTCCTTTTACCCTAATGAAAGCTTTCCTTAGAACAAAGACAGGTAATTTATCAAAACCAATGTATCTGTTAGCCCTGTCAAATAGTATATACCCAATTCCATGCCCATGGCCCACTGCCTCTCTGCTGAGAGATGGAAAAGGATGAATTTTTCGAATTTCTCTAATGTTCACTTGTTGTGATTGTTACTACTACCTAGCAAGTTTGGTGGACTTGGAGAAAGAAGTAATCCACCATGACTGTTAATTAAAATTCAAATCATGTGCTCTAACATTGAATTTAAGATCTAAATCTGGAAGAGAAAAGAGAACTACCATGGAGGAAAGGAAGACTAAGGAGAGAGAAGAATTGGATTCCTGCCCCCGCTCGTTCATTGCCTATCTATCTGTGTGGTCTTTGGGCTTCACTTTCCCTCTTGGTAAAATGAGGGGATTCAATAAGATGTTCTCTAAGTCTCCTCCCAGTTCTTAACAATTCTAGGAATTTTCCCAGCCAACTTCAACTATAAAGATCAATGAGCAAAACAAGTCTCATCTATCATTTAATTCCATTCAACTCAACGAATATTTATTATGCAGGAAGTCAGTTCAATTCAGTCAGCCTTTATTAAGTGTCCCCTTTGTGCCAGAGCCTGATCTGAGTGCTGGAGACACAGACACAGAAGCAGAAATGCTTGCCTTTGAACAGGCTACATTCTACTTGGGGGGTTGGTGGAGGAGATGTACAGAAAGAAAGAAAGAAATATAAAATATATATGAAATAAAGACCAAGTGATTTCAGTGGTGGGATGATGGTCAAAATCATTCACATTAGGAGGAAGAGTGAGGAAGGATAATAAAAACAATAGTAATAGCTAGCATTTATAGAATGCTTTCGGGTCTGCAAAGTGCTTCCCTTAAATTATCTTCCTGGATCTTGACAAGATCCTGGAAAGGGAGGTACTATTATTATCTCCCTTTTAAATATGGGGAAACTGAGTCTCAAAGAGGTTAAATGTCTTGCCTGGAGTCATACAACAGGTAGGTGTCTTGGGCAAGATTTTAGCTGATGGCTTCCTTTCTTCAGATCAACCACTCTATCCACTAGACCATCTAGCACTTTACGAGTTGAGACTTGGCACTAGATGGAGGTACAAAGTCTAAATGATAGTTCCTACCCTCATGGAATTGTAGTCCCCATATATACAAAGATTTCTATTGGACAATTAGAGATAAATTATTGAGATAGATTCAAACTGATCGATCTGAAAAGTCTGAGGCAGAGAAGGCCATTAGTGACTGAGACATCAAGAGACTTCTCACAAGAGGAAGCATTAGGATTGAACTTTAAAGGATTTGTTGAAATTCCAGAATCACATGGGGGGAGTTTGGGGGAGAAAGGTAATTCCAGGCCTGAAGACTAATAGGAGCAAAGGCAACAAGGTCTTGACAGTTCATGTCAAGTTTCCATCTCCTCAAAGGACTGGGAATTTCAAGGAACAGCCTATAGAGACTTTTATATACTGCATCCAAGAATTACAGATTTTTCTCTTTAGAAAGTACTGCAGCAGGTACCTAGTCCTACCTGTACCTTCTGCAACCCAACAAGTGGTCATCAAGGGTCTGTTTTATGACTTCCAATGAGGGGGAACCTACTGCCTGCCAAACCAGCACCTTCATAATGGACAGCTCTTTGCAGTTGCTCCCCTTTGCTTCTGATTGGGTCCCCTCAGTTCAAGCAGAACTGATCCTTCTTCCATATGTCAGCATTTCCTACATCTGAGGACAACTTTCTTGTCAAGTAACCATCTTCTCCTCTCCGTCCAGCCTTTTTTTCTAGGGGAAATATTCTCACCCTCAAGAACTTTTTGGATCTAGCATTGAGTTGGTTTTATATTTCACTTTAGCATTTATTCAGTGTGCCAGCTATCCCTCTTAACTGTATCATCTCTAATTTGATAAGTATGCCTGCTACCTATGCCTTTATCCAGGTCATTGATAAAAATTTTAAAAAACACAAGACCAAACTCAAATCTGTGGGATGCCATCCTGGAGACTTTCAGGGAAAGCTGACATCATACCATGCCTTGATCCCAGTCATTCAATCACTTTAATGCATCTAATTCAGGGGTTCTTAACCTTTATTGTATCACGGTCCCCTTTGGCCTAAAGGTACCATGCATCAGTTTGCCTTGACATTTTAAAAACCTTGAGTATGAGATATGGATTAAACAAAGTTATTGTGTTTCTTCACAAAGCTAGTTAAATGAGTAAATATTCCTTTTGTGATTAATTGACTGACTTACTTCTATGAACCACTGAGCCTTGTTATCATGTGAGGTATGAAGTATGGATACGTGTATGTGAAAGATATTTTCCAGGGTTGTGGAAGATGTAAAGTCCAAAAATAGAGAGGTTATTATGGTGACGTTTTTCACATGCTCCTATTCATAGATATCATTGTACTAATTTTGTTAGTTCTCAGAATTCTACAAAACCACTTCAGAGAAATCCATGGTAATCTGAAAGACAGTAATCTAATCATCCACATATATAAACAAGGTAGATGAAAACACTGCTTATACCATACATGGAAATGGATGGAAAGTTCTTAGGCAAAAGCCTATATAACAATGCCAAAAAGACAGTTTTTTGGACCTACAATTGAATAATAGGAAATTGAATTTCATTTGGGAAATTATGCTCTCTTTTCCAATGAATGCAGGAAACTGTCTACCACTACAGTATTTTCCTAACAATGGATGAAATAGTGCAGTCTCCAAAGTGGTGAATACTCCTAAAGGGCTTTGGAAGTCCCATGGTATATGTGAGCAAGCTCCAACCCCTGATGATGGTTGTGAAAGTCATTAACAAGGATATATATGACAAGAGAATGATATGAGCTAGTCACTTAACAAGAATGAGAACCAACAAATAATTCGCCAAGTATTGAAATACTAACAGAACATGAGAAGAGTGACCTCAGCTCCTTTTTGGAAGTTTGTGGCAAAAACAAATAAGAATCAAACAGGATGAGAAGGTGTAGAGCATGGTAGAAGGAATGCCTAAAGCAGCAAAGTGTGTGGCAGAACTAAGTAGCTTACCCATCCACAGTCAAGAGTCAGGCTAGTTATTATGGCCTATTCCAGTTTCCCTGATGTTTATCTATTGGATTGTAATAACACAACTTACTGGCTGCCAAAAGTGATGAGTCTGTGCCTGTGTAAAGCAACACTTAAGGTCCAGTATGAAGCATTTTCACAGAGCAGGTAAATTCCAACTTCTCTGCAATTGTCAATTTGGGTTTCACTGAAGTTACAAATTTATACTTTCTTTTGCCTAGGACTTATGAAGTTGTGCAATATTTGATCACAAACCGAAACTGTAAAATTAAATTGCATTTAATCAAAGCTCTAAAACAGTTTGGCTTTCAAAGAAACATTATGTTGAGCCAACTCACCCATATGAATTACAATAAGGAACTTATTTTTTTCTCCTATTTCAATTACATGTGTGAGTAATTTCACTAAGGAATTCAAATTATCCTACCCTTCCCCCTTGAAAACAATAGTAAATACTTATTTGGCCTCAACAATGCAAGTTATTTTCTCAGAAATCCTGAATAGCAAATAGACGTCATTACTGTATAATATGATGAAAGCATTGGAGCTGACAAACCAACTTATAAGAAATGCAGTGACCGTCTAGAAAATCGGTATTGGTTGAGGGCTTCTATTCTCCCGGGGACATTTGGTTAACACTGGTCAGAAAATTTAATCCACTTCTCTTATGAACCATAGCCTACTGAGTCAGATAAGAAGTCCATTAGAGAGAAAGAGAAGAACATGCTTTTCATCCTCTTTACATCTTGGGGGATGTGGAATCTAAACTGTAATGGAGTTATTCGATTGGCTGGAGAATTAGGATCCGTGAATGTTCTTATAAAATTCAGAACTATAGGACATATAGTAATAATTCTGTATTAATATATGATAACTCAACAGGTAAATTTTGGGGATGATGGGAATCTGTAGGGCCATGTTTCTTCTCCAGCAACATTTTGTGATCTACCAGATCAGAGAATCAGGACAGAATCTTGGGCTTGTTATTGTTCTAGTTGACACAGCAGAAGGTTAAGACAGTCATTTGTACTGTTATATCACATGAACTTCAGAATCCTAATCATTTAGGAATCACCAAATCCTTAGAATTAAATGAAGGAATGACAAAATCTTCTTGAAAGGGACATTAGTGCAGTTGAAAGAACACTTGGTTGGGAAGCCAAAGACTTGGGTTTCTGTCTTAGCCCCAATACTATGGGACTTTGGGTAGGACCACCATTTCCTCTAATGTAAAACTGGGATAATAACACTTGTAAACCATTTGCCTTGCAAGGTTGTTATAAGGGAAGTACTGCACAAATGCAGGCTATTATTAGCATCATATCATGTTTTGAATCTGCCACTGCTTTTATCAATCTGTTTATATTGTTGCACATGTCTGCTCTAGATAAAACTGATTCCAAAGTCAGTAGAAGTGTGCATACCAATACGTGGATTATAATAAGATTCAGGGGGTGGGCAGAATGCTAAGAGAGATCATTTTAAGAGTTAAATCATTTAACTCAATAGGACAAATTACAACCAGTGTTAGAAATCTGCCTGCACAGTCATCCTTGGCTGTAATGTAACTTATCAACTGACAATACCTTCTGGCTGTAGGTAATGTGAGGTAGGTAGGTGGGGTACAAAACCTTCCCTTCCCATCACTTTGGTTCCAGCCAAGAAAGTGGGCTTCAAATAGTCACATTGACAAGACTGCATACTTTTTAATAGGTTGGAAAATCTCAGATTCAAATCTGGGTCATTCCTTGGAAAAAGTTGGGAAAAGGTATTTCAGTCAAACTTCAGATCTGAAAATTGAGGATGTACAAGATGAGACACTGCCTCTGACTCTCTGCCAGAAAGAAGGAAAAACTGAGAGGCAGGCTTAAAGGAACATGATATGAAAAGAGGGAAGCAATGGATAGGGCTAAAGACCTCTCTTTTCCTGATCTCTTTCAAGTTGAGGAGAACAGAGACTTGTCTTTCCTCTCCCTCTCTCTCTTTCTCTTCCTCCCTGCTCTTAAATGGAGAAGGGCAGAAGGTACTGTTTGACTCTACCCCTTCTTTTGCATAGAGGCCTACATTGGGCCTAGTGTGGTTATCATTTCCATCTTTCCTTTAGGAATCATGTTTCATATCTTTCAACTTATTGCTGAGAATTCTATTTTTATTATAGAGGAATAATTTTTTTTTATAAATTTATATAGCAAACTAGGAATTTCCTTGAAGAATCCATGTGCTAAGCAGCTCCCATTAAATGCCACCCTGCCCTTGAGCAAAACTGTATATGTTTATTTAGTGACTAGGTCTCGAGGGACCCACACTAGCAGTGACTCCTATGTGAAAAGAGAACTGGCCCTTTATAGATCATCAATATTGCAGCTTTGTTAACATTTTATGATGGCAAGGTAGAGGTCCTCAGATAATTGATGAAGAAAATTAGGAAATCTCATTAAGGACACATCAGAGAAATAGGTATAAAAGTTGAAGGGTTATAATTTCAGGAGAGAATTACCAACTGTTCATGATCTCCACTGAGATTCTAATGAGAAGGTGTTGGTGTTAGATTGCAGCAGGAGAGATAAAAAAAAGGGACTTTCTGAGAGATCCAGAGGCAGGAAGGGAAATGAGGTGACATCCAAAGGTCCCTTCCATAGTCGATGAATTTCATGTAACAGTCACAAGATTAAGGCCACCAATATCTGATGTGCCTATTCCCTAGCTCCTCTGTGGTCCTTTGTACCACTTGTCTTTGAAAATATCGAAGTCTCACAGTTTGCTGTAAGAATTGAACTGTCTGGGATCAAAGCTGTGAGGAGAAATTAATAAGGGGTTATAAGTTCTAGCTCTTGTCTCATTCAGAGAATTAGGAAGTTTTCCAAGTTCTATTAAGTAATTCTCAACTTAAAAACCCATGAGATGGGTTTAAGAACTGGAACTGGGACATGGAATGTCTCACTGCATTTTTTTCCCTCCGCTGCTGAATAATTTCACATTAGTTAGGCTCTGTCATTATGTATTTCTATCACAATAGGGGGGAAAATTAAAACCAATGAATGTCGTGCCTCGTTTGTCAAGATCTGAGTCACTAGCCTGAAACATCTTTCATTGAAAATACAATTTGGGAAATGCAACCATACTTGTATCTGAAGATCCTCATGTAGTTCATATTGAGCTATTTTACTAATACACTGAACATTAAGAATAATTTGGCATATGGAAATGTTTTTTTGTGAGCTTTCATCATGAAAAAGTGAGGCTGGAAATGAAAGTCCCTTTTATTAGTGCAAACTACAGTTTATCCCTTTGTAAGGAACAGCAAGACTATTCTAAAAATGGATACCTATAGTGCCAGATTGAAATGGCATAAAATTACTTTATATACTTTGGTTAAATGGATTCCATTTTTATAAGGACTTCAATCAGGTTTCCTTCCTGTCAGGATTCAAAGTTGGGCCTATAAATATTACTCTTTACTTAAAGGCATACTTTGGCAACTTAATGCCCAAGACAGGGAAAGAAATCTTCAGTCTCACCAGGGTAAAAAGAGGTACTGGAAATGCTAGGGTATGTTTCCTTCTCAAAAGTGAAACAAGTGATGTTCTGTTTCTTTTCTAATTCCTTCCTATCACCTTTTCTCGATTCCAGTCTTCTCAAGTCGCAGAAGATAACAAATGTTAGCATGTCGCAAACCTTAAAACACTATATGGATGTGAGTTATTGCTGCTACTACTAGTACTGCCACTACTATCACTATTATTGTTGTAATTATTGGCAGGGACTGTCTCTTATCTTTTTTGTCCTCCAGGGTCGTAAAGTATATAGCATATGTAGCTTCCCTTAAGAATCTGCTGAATCAAGTTCATTGCTTCCTTCTCCAGAAATGTTAATGTATATACTGTGAACGTCCCACATAGTCATGGAGGAAGCATTATGTTTCTAGCCAAGCAGCAATGGGTTGGTTCTAAAGGAGGGCTGTAGGACAACTCAAACTAGTATGAAGAGTCATTTCCCCTTGTAGTATTCTGGAGGTTCCAATTAAAAAAAATAGATTTGTTTGAAAACCTTGTTAATAAGATTAAGTGTACTTTTAAGCTACTTTGGGATGACCTGAAATTTGGTGAAACCATCAGAAATCTGAGTACAGTTTATCTAATCCTGATAAAGGAATATTTGCTTCAGTGACCATAAAATGGAGATTTGTAGTATCACAAACTATCAAGTAAAGAGTAGAAAAAGAAGTATATTGAAAAATTTTAAAAAGCAGATAAAGAACTCCAATTAAAAGAGACATCTAAGCAAGTATGAAACCCTTCTTTGATGGGAAAAGGGCAGCCATTCAATTGAATATATGCCAGTGTTCAGTCCAATAATGGCTAACTTTCTTCGCCTTCACTTTCTGTCCTTATGAGTCAATATACTTTAACTCTTAAGTATTCATATGATATGAATGCTATGAAGGCAAACCAGCACCTTCTGTAGGACCAGTTTGGAAGAATTGAGGTCTTTCTCATGAGCAAGATTGCAAAAGGCTTGAAGGGAGCAATCTACAAAGGGTTTTGATGCAAAGCTGACCAGAGGAGCCTGGAACAATGAACATGCCTTTGGAAAGTTGTTACTCAAAGTTGAGATTCACAATGCTTGTTTTACTCAAGTTTGGGGAAAATAAGGGCTACATCATATAAGGAATGACCACAGGTTAAGAGCAGTCAGTAAACTACCTACCTGTATCTAGGTACTTGTATTCATTTGCATTTCTGTATGGTTTTGCGCATTTTTATTGTTGTTAAGTCTTTCAGTTGTGTCCAACTCTTCATAACCCCATTTGGGGTTTTCTTGGTAGAGATACCAGAGGCGTCTGCCATTACCATCTCCAGTTCATTTTACAGATGAGAAAACTAAGGCAACCAGGGTTAAATGACTTGCCTAGACTTAGAGTCACACAGCTAGTGAATGTTGGAGGTAGTAGAATCTTAACAAATGTTGAATTTTAATTTGGTAGATTATACATTTTGTTCAAAGAGATTAACAACACTGTCGATATTTATGCTTAGATGTTTATATAAAACATTCTTTTAAAAATTTTTTAGTATTACTGATAGACATAGCAAAATTGGACCTAAGACTAAACATCATAGTGAACTACCTAGAGAGCAACACACAGGGAACTACAACATGCCACACATTCACATATCACTTTATGTAGTGGTGTGACATATGAAGAGGTATTTATTTGGTAATGTCAGATCATATAAGACATTGAGTTTCCCAGGTGATAATTAACACAAATTAGTTGATATTTTCAAATGCAAGGGGAATCACTTTTCAAAATGCCTTCTTCTGGACCTCTTGGTAAGGTTTGATAACCTGGAATAATGGAAATATTAGTATTGGAAAGGCTCCTTTATCAATCTTCTAATTCAACGCTCACATTTTATGAAGGAGAGAAGCACAAATAGGTACTCTCCCACTCAGAAAGTGAGTTGTAAGAAAAAAAAATAAGCAAACAGGCATCATTTCCTATAAATCATGGTTGATGGTGTCCTAGAGCAGCAAGTGGCTAACACACCCCAAGAAGAAGCATTGAAACACTAAATAGAAATACATCAAAAACCAAATAGCATTAAAGCTAAAAATAAAAAGCCCCTTTTAGGTCCATATCTGGAGGATTTTGTCCATGGGTGCCATACTGTAGAAAAGACACTGACAAGGTGACAAGTGTGTGGGCTAGGTGGAGGGTGATCAGGATAGCTAGCGAAGAGTCTTCAGATCATTCCATCCAACAATCAGTCAAAGAAATCAAAGGAATAAGGGAGAAGACGACTACATGGGGACAGGATAGGAAGTATTTAAAGGACTGTCCTGTGGAAAAGGGATTAGACTTGCTCCATGTGATCCCAGAGGGCAGAACTAGCATCAGAAGTTGCAAGGAGGCAGATTTCAAGTTGATGCAAGGAAAACTGTCCGTCCAATTCCAAGCTGTCCATCATGTACTGTGTCTACTCTAGACATAGTTCATTTCCCTTTTGGAGTTCTTCAAGCAGAGCTGAATGACCATTTAATGAGGATAAAGGATCACAGAATCATGGCATGGGGAAAAACACTGGAAATCATCTCATCCAAGCCATACAAACAGCACAAATGCCTTTGACAATAGCCCTGATGATCTGTCATCTAGCCCTTTATATTGAGCTCAGCTTTGCCTCCATCTACCTTCCATTCATTGTTTGGCACCAAGAAAATCGATACTGTCTATTTCTCCACCCCAAGGGGGCTCGACTCGGTGATCTATTAACAACTTTTCCAAGTGTGAATTTATGATCTTAATTCTAGTGTATTTGACAAACCTTCAGATACTTAGAGCCAGTTGTCAAGGCCCCTTTTCTTCCTCAGGCTAAACATCCCACACACTTCATGGTCTTGAGTACCTTCACCATGCTCATTATCCTCTGGGATGTGTATAAACATCCCAAAATGTGGTGTCCAAGTCTATGCACAGTACTGCACGTGGTCCGACCAGAATAGAGTACAGGGGGAATATCTGATTCTGAATCGTGAACACTCTGGATGTTTCTCTTAATGTAGCCAAAGATCACATTACCTTTCCTGGCTACTATCTGCAGACTCTGTTGGTTCACCTTCAGCTTGGATTCCCCTAATCCCCTCCTCATTGATCCAGCCTGTATTTGTGAAGTGGACTTTTTGAACTCAAATGTGACATTCTGCACTGACCTCTATTAAATTTTTTATCTTATTAGACTCAGCCCATTGTGTTACCTTAATGTGGTCTTTGGGAAAGAAGGAAGGAAATAAGCATTTATATAGCATCTGCTATGTGTCAGACCACCCTGGGAGGTAGGTGCTACCGTGATTCCCATTTTACAATTGGGGAAATAGAGGTGGACAGAAGTCAAGTGACTTACTCAGGGTAATAAAGCTGGTAAGAGTCTAAGGTCAAATTTGAATTCAGGTTTTTCCTGACTCTAGGCTTTGCACTGGATCCCCAGTGCCACTTAATTTCCTCTAGGCAATGGAGATCCTAATTCTTTTATTCATTGTAATACTTAGCCCTCCCAGATTTCTGTCATTCAAAAATTTGTCAACTGTTCCATCCATGCCTTCATTCAAGTCCACGGAATAAAAAAAAAAATTAATGAAACAGGACCAAAGACAGAGCCCCATTTAGAGTTTGTTTCCAGGGTGACACCAATCATAGCTTTACCAATAAGGGTAGTCAACTAGAACTGTTCTGTCCTATAGCCCACATCACTTCATCTTCTGCACAGAATTATTGTCAGAGGCTTTGTCAAGTTTATTGATAAAATTCAGCCGTCCTACCTATATAGCTTTCCCATGTTTTTCTAGATTAATAATGGAAAGGGGGGGGGAAGAAAGAAAAAGAGGGAGAGAGGGAGAGAGAAGGGAGGGAGGGAGAAAAGAGAGGAAAGGAGAGAAAGAAGGAAAAGAGGGAGGGAGGGAGGAAAGTAAGCCATACTGGCCTGTCATGATCACCCCTTCCCTTTCTCATTGCCCACAAATCATAAAACAGTGCTTTCCAGCATTTTGCAAAGAATCCAAGTCAAGCTCACAAGCCTATAACTGACAAATCTCTCTTCTTGCCCTTTTGGAACAAATGCAGAGAGAACACTAGAAGTTTCAGTTAAATTTTGCTTCTGGCCTTATTTCTATTATGCTTCCAACTACCAGAGACTTAATTGAATATAATAGAACCACAATATTGGTGGGTTCCAATTTTTATACTTTTGCTTCACAATAGAAAAACTTCCATTGTAATACATTATTTTCTTCCTTGCTGTATATGGAAACATGGGCAAATCCATGCTCAGAGTGGGTACAGATACCCTAGCCTGGAATTGTGGCTGCAGAATTATCTTCTTGGCGAGGTAATTTTTAGAAGGCAGATTCTCCTGAATTTTTCTGGAACAACAATGACAGCCAGTGGCCAGTTAGGTTAATCACAGCTGTCTGCTTCCAGCTCCTGTCTTATTAGTCTGCCTGAAGGACCACAGCTCCAGGCTTTCAGTCCTGCCTAATTAGGAGACCGAAGTCAAATTATAACACTGAACATCCTCACTATCAGGCCCCTGACCTGCAGCAATGCAGTGGCGGGTACCATTAAAAGGCCGATGCAAATATGGAAGGAAAATCACAACTGATAGGCTTAGACTTTCTGGGAGGCCAAAAATCAGATTACAAAAAAGACTATTTTCTAAAATAAAATAAAATAAATAAATAAAACCTTTTCTTTTGATTTGGATTAGTGATTTGATCAGCTTTTCTTTACAGAAAATTGTTGGGGGCTCCATGCCCCCAATCTCCACTCCACTTTCCAGTCAAGTGGGCTTACTGACTGGTCCCCTGACTCAGTCAATCTTATTTCCAGCCCTTCTGCCTTTTCACAGGCTGCCCTCCCACCCCATGCCTAGACTGAACTAGAAAGAACTCCTTTCTTCCTTCAAATTTCAGCTCATGTACCACCTTTTCAATAATAATAACAAAGAATCATAATGATGGTGGTGGTGATAGAAATAAAAATACTGATGGTGTTAATTATAATTAGCATTTATGTAAAATTTTGAGGTCTGCAAAGCACTTTTCATTTATCTTATTAGGTCAAGAAGCCTTTCCCGATTTCTCTAGTTGTTAGCTTTCCCCTTCTGCGATTACAGTAAGTTTATTTTATGTATATCCTGTATTTAATTCTCTGTGAGCACATTCTCATCCTCATCCCACCCCCAGTAGAACATAAGCTCCTTACAGGCAAGCTCTGTATTGTTTTTGACCTTTTGATCTTCAGCAACTACCACAGTGCCTGGCAGAGAGTAGGCAGTTAAGCTTGTGACTTGTGGATTAAGTGATTGATCTACTGGATCATTGATTGAATGAGTGTAAGAAACTTCTTGTATGGAAATTCTCTCCAGTGATTCAGCTTGGCAATTCCTTGGCAACTTACAGTCTTAGAGAACTGCCTAGGATATGAGGAGGTTAAGTGACTTATTCATAATCACAGATAGGAGATATCACATTCAGGACTTGACAGGTCTTCCTTTTTCTAATGATTGCCCTTTATTCACAGTATTTTACTGCCTATCTTCTCCAAACAATTTCTCCATGTAAAGCAAGCTTTCTGCTTTCCTCTTCTTGTATTAAAGCTGACTTTATCTAGTTTTATCTTGAATTTACAAAAACATCTCTTCTCTGAAACTCTCTCTTTCTCTGCACATCAATGATCTGGCCATCTTTATGAAACTTACCAAATAATTCAAAGAATAAAACTAGGTGGTTGTTTTTTCCTAAAGAAAAAAATAATTAATTATTTCATTTTACAAAGATTGTCAAGTCACACCAAATAAACAGGATTTATCATTCTAAATTTGATTTTTGAACTTCATTCTGCCTTATTCTGAAAATTAGTACATGGAAATAAAAGTGAACAATAGTCAGTTTAAAGCTAAGGTTCATATACTGCAGAATACTTTTGTTAGCAAGTGTGCAAAGCAAGGCTACTAATCTGTCTTGTGATTTATCCCTACATCTAAAATTGACAACATGCATCCATTGAAAATGGGCAGCTAGAGGGTGCTACAGCGGATAGAGTGCTGGGCCTGAAATCAGGAAGATTCAAACCCCAAGTTCAAATCTGGTCTCAGACACTTACCAGCAATGTAACACCAGGCCAAGTCCCCTGTTTGCCTCAGTTTCCCCATTTGTAAAATGAGCTGGAGAAAGAAATGGGAATCTACTCCAATGTCTTTGCAGATACTTTTTTTTTGCCAAGAAAACCCCAAATGGGGTCACAAAGAGTTGGACACAATCTAAAAATGACTCAGCAACAATCCATTGAAAATATCTGTGCTTAATAATCAGAGGATGGATCTATATGGAATGGGCTTGGCGACCAATGGCTTCGTCATAATTAAGACTAAGAATATTTCAGAACATCCTGGACCCAATCCATATATACTTCTATTTGCATGCTAAGACAGTCAGTTCGTGCCTGTTCCTGGACCTTTGGACTGCATGTCTTAGGCTCTTTCCATAAGACCACGGTTCCTCAAGTAGCCAATAAAAACAACAAAGGAATATAGAGAATTAAAAGGTTTTCCGTTGATTTAGATAAATTTTCCATGGTGAGATGAGCATAGAGCTTCTGCTTACCAGTCTTACCCACCCTTTCCCCTGTACCTTCTCTATTTCATATTAGTTGATCCAGGTCTGATCCAAGATATACTGTCCTCTTTTGTAGTTAGTATTCCCCAAGGACCCCTTTAGAAGTGCTCATACAATTAGCTATTACTTGATCCAGCTGTTTCCTGAGGAAGCACATCAGGAGAAGCTGCTTTTCCCTTAACTTAAAACCTCTTTCTCCTCTTACCCCCCATAGGATGTCTTTCTTTCTAGAGAACTGAGTGTGTAAGAGGACAAAGAAGTTTCTTTTCTGAGCTCCAGGAAAATGTTTTCATGTGGCGGGGAAAACTGGGGCTAGTAATGTACTCTTATTCTTTGACTGTGTCTACTTAAGGTAAATATTGTACAATTAGTGCAATTTTTAAAAATTCAGTTCAACAAATGTTTTAAGTCACCCACTACCTACAAGGCCCCGGGGATACCAAAACAAACAAACAATCCCTGTCCTCAAGGAACTTACATTCTACTGGTGTAGGGGAAGAGGTACATAACACCTATACAAATAATTAAGTACAAAATATTTTCTTATTTAATTTAACTTCAAGAGAAAGAAGTAACTAATGGGGAAATAAGAAAAGGTCTCCTCTAGGAGGCTATACCTGAGTCAATCCTTGAATGAAAGCATTCAAAGCAGAAAAAGAAGCCAAAGTGGGAAGGGAGTTAAAATGGCAGACATGGGGGGGGGCATGGTACAATTCATGCAAAAGTGTCAACTGGAGATGGAATATGATATATGGGGGACAACTAGCAGGCCAGTTTGATGAAAAAGCAAATTGTGGCAAGTAAGGTAATTTAAGACCATAAAGGTAGGTGAGCGGATCATGCAGAAGCTTAAATGGCAGACTGAGTTTTTCTCTCATCCTGAGGACAACAGAGAGTCATGGAAGAGTTCTGAACTGGGAGGAGAAGACTGATGTAGTCAGAATTGTGTTTTTGGAATGTTAGTATGACAGCTGTGTGAAGGATGAATCCTAAAGGGGAGAGAACAAATTAGCCAAATAAATTCATGGGCTGTATACCTGTGAGAGACCTTAAATATTATTTAATACAATCCCCTTGTGTTATAGATGAGAAAATAGAGCTGAAAGCAGACCCAGAACCTGGAACTCCAAATCCGTTACTTTGTTCTACTATACCCCACTGGAATTTATTTAAGAGGCAAGTTTTATCTTTGCCATTTTGCATCTCAGAGAGTAATCTACCCCACAGAAAATGAAATAGAAAATCTGGAAGCTGGTCAGTTGGGGGTTATGTCAAGCTAGGCATGTTCCTTCTTATCCATCCTGCAAATTGGAAGCCCCGGACAAGGACAAACCTTGTGTTTCTGTTTTCTTGTCCATTAATCAATTCATGTTGGTACCTCATGTGTTCAAATCATCTGTCAAAATAGTACCCCTTGAAATAGCTACAATATATTAATCTCCCTGAGATTTTAATATTTCCTTCTGAAGTGGCCCCAGTGACAAATAAATTATACTAACAAAAATAGAATTTAAACTAGTACCCTATGGGAACTGGAGAAGAATGATTAGACTCGGATCCCCTGATTCATATTGGGAGGTAGCTGCAAAACCTGTTGAGTTCCTTTAGATCATCAGTGGACTTCCTTTCCAGCCCTTTTGCCAATAATCTCTTGATAGCTCCTTCTTTCTTAATGGACCCGCTTTTATGTCATTTTTATCCCCCTTTCCACAGCCTTCCAGGGCAGAGTTTGCTTTATTGCAGGAGTTCCTAGGCAAAAATAGCAACTGAAATGGTGAACAAGGGTATTCCTTGTGATGTCAACACACAGTGAACAAGATCCCTTCTGCAAAGATGGGGAGGAAGAGGGACATCAGGCATTTATAAAGCATGCTACTATGTGCCAGAAATTGTGCTAAGCACTTTACAGACGTGATCTCATTTGCTAGGAATGGGAGGGGCATATCATAGACACTCCCCACCGTGCCGTGGTGAAGGCATTCTAAACCATATTAGGGCCAAGCAGACTCGTTCTACTTCCCAAATAATTTTAACATTTGTCTCTATTCCTTATACTTATTCTCACCAACTGTATAACTTTTCAGTAATACCTCTCTCTCTCTCCAGGCTTCCTCCTCTTCAGTCCATCCTTGCTAAATCAGTTTTCCAAAGTCACAGGTCTAGCCATGTCAGTCAAATGCTCCCTATTGCCTAAGGAATAAAAAGTAAATCCCATTATCTACCACAAATCAAACTCCTAAAAAATCATCTCCAGCCACTGCCTGTACTTTTTCAACACCCATTCACTTGTTAAACACTTTCAAATTGGTCTCTGACCTCATCCCTCCACTGGCCTCTCAGAAGTGACCACTGATCTCTTAACTGCTAAATTTAATGGCCTTGAAACTGTCCCATCCTCTCTGATTTCTCTATAGTTTTTTTTTTTTAATATTGGCCACCTGCATTTCCTGTTTATTCTTTCAATCTTGGGATTTCATGAAGTTTTTTCAGACCGTTCACTAGAAGGTCAAATACTGAAACTGAAACTTAAATGCTTTGGCCATATAATAAGATGTCACTCATTGGAAAGAGCCTGATGTTGGAAAAGACTGAAAGTAAAAGGAAAAGGGAACAGCAGAGGATGAGGTGTATCGATAGGGTCACAGAAGTAATGAACGTGAGCTTGGACAGATTTCAGTGTGTTATAGTCCATAGGGTCATGAAGAGTCAGACATGGCTGGAAAACTAAACAACAGCAACATTTCCTGACACTCTTCTCTCCTAGTTCTCCTCCTACCTCCCTGACTATTTTTCTCAATTCTTCTTTAGTGGATTATCTTCTGTCTCCCACCCCAACTGTGAGTATCCCTTAAGGGTCTGCCCTGTGTCCTCCTTCTGCATCTCTGATGAACAAGCTAAGTATGTACTCTGAATGGGAACTTCAATCTCAGGTGTGAAGAGAGTTGCTAAATGAATTTTTCCTATTGACCTGACTTTTGAAAGCTAGGGTTGGTTTCCAAACCCATCTCTGACACTCATTAACTACATGACCCGGAACTATTCATTTCTCTTCTCTCATACTCAGGTTTCTAATCTGTAAAATGGAGTAATTAATTACTGGGTCACCTACCTTCAGGTTCAGATAATCTGTGTAAATAAAGCACTTTGAAGCCTTTAAAGTACAATAGAGATGTCATTTATTAGGGTTATAAAAGTCTTGGGGTCCTAAAGGATTCTGTAAGCACAACATAATGAAGTACATTTTTGTGTCTCCAGAAAGTGAGAGAACCAGAAAGCTACAGCAACAGAGAGAGCTGCAGTAGAGTCCTAAGTGAGTCTAGGGCTATTTGTCTAGTGGGTCCCCTTTGTCCTTCACCATAGTGTGGTCCACTCATTTATAGTAAAGAGAAGCTCAGAATACAATAGAAATCAGCTTGTCTTTATATAGAGGGAGAAAAGCCTTACAAACACACAAATGGCAAAGAAGCAAGATTTAAAGAGCACGTAAAACTGCTGTGAAGCCAGTTCTCTAGGTAGTGGTGAGGCAAAAGAGAAGGGAGTGGAGAAGGGAAAAACACATCAGGTCTCCGTTAGCAGCAAATTTCCTTCAAGCAGAACATTCTTTAAGGGTCAATGAAGCAGGAAAGGCTCCAACAGCTCATGATTATATTCCGTTTGGGATAACAGGGCCCTTTCCTTACAGTCAGCTGGCCACTGGCATAGCACCTATATCCACAACTCAGTTCTCCAAAATTCCTGGGCTTTTCTCTATTTTGCCAAGGAGGGGTTATCCTAGTTTAAAAAAAAAAATCTAGCCCAGCTCCATCACAAGTGAATAGGCCTTTCTGTACTGGCCTGGTAGGCCAACCACAATGGAAAGCATCCATACACAACATCCCATCTCATCCATCTTTGTCTATATAAAAGTTATCTTCCATATCTGTAAGGGGGAGTATTTTGATTCCCTGCACTTCCATATTCACTCCTTCCTCTTTGTCTGCACAATACTTATCCTCCGTATCCATAAGGGGGGAGGTATCCTGATTCCCCCCACTTCCATATTCACCAATGACTAGTGCCTTTAATCCATCAAATTATTCTGTATTTACTATATATAATACACACATATGGTATTTCCTTATATGTGTACATATCATCTCCCCTACTCTTACCCTCAAGAAGTTAATCTTCTTGAAGACAAGGACTATTATTTTTGTCTTTATATTTCCAACACCTACCAACGCATAGTAAGTACTGAATAAAAGCTTGGTGAATGAATGGACAAAAATATATTTCAGAGTTCTTAACAACCAACTGACAAGTTAACTTCAGAAACACATTCCATCTGGAAGTTGGAAACTGTCTGTAAATTCAAATCCTTCTTTTTCTAAGCTATGTCCACTTAATAAAAATATAATTTCTTGACTCTAAGAAAAAGGAGTTTTGTGTTTTTTCCCCTTCTAAAATAGGCCGGAGTCCCTTGGATATAAATCAGCTCTTACAAAACCACATCTTAATGAGTTAAGTATAAATGAATTAGGAACTTAAAACCTGCATCTCATCCTTTGCAATTCCAGGCACTAAGTTCTCTTTGAAGTTTCTGAGAACCAGGGAATGCAAAAGGCATAGGTGAGGAGGCTGAGTGGGTGAGAATTGGAATGAAAATAAATTAAGTTTCCCGTGAAATACACATGGGCTGAGAAAGTTAATACTAAGCAAAAAGGCTTCTTGGAGGATAGCACAATAGGTGAAAATGGATTAAGGAGTTGGTGAGCTCAAACCACAGATGAGTTTACTGTTCTCAAATGAAAATGAACTAGAAATCAAAAGGAGTTTGGGGTTGTGAAAGGACATATTGAGTTTCTTCTCTTCATGAATAAGACAAAGTAGACAATCATATAAACAATATGATTTTTAAGGGCCCTGGAAGTGTCTCTTTGTCCCTAAATATCTCTACTATTGGGCTTCACCTCTACCATTAGAGATTTATTTCCATGGCTTTCCAATGTAATTCTGGCTCTATCTTGCTTCCTCTTTCTTATTTCCTTCATTGTAGTGCAGCTAGGTGGCAAAATGAATAGTGTAGGTTGGGCTGGAAGCCAGAATCTCTGAGAATTCAAATTCGGCCTCAGATACTTACTAATTATGTGACCCTGGACAGGTAACTTCACCTTGTTTGCTTCAGTTTCCTCATCTGTAAAATGAGCTGGAGAAGGAAATGGCAAACCGTTCTAATGTCTTTGCCAAAAAAAAACCCAAATGGAGTCAGGAAGAGTTGAACATAACTTAAAACAACATAGCAGCTCCCATCATTTCCCGTCTTGTGATCCAGAAGAAACAGTATGACATGGTGGCTAGAAGATCAACCTTGGAGTCAGGCAAAGTTCGATACCAGCTAGATTATGATGTGTAAGTCATTTAACCTCTCAGTATCCTATGCAACTCTTTAAGGATAGAAGTTGCTGGTCTGCGTAGGAGGAGGGAGTTTCCACACCAGAGGGTCCACCAAAGCTGGTTCACTAGTCCCCTGCAGTGGATGCTGTGTCCCATTTGCCCATACTGATCTAGACTGCCCCACCCATCCTTGGAATCACTCCATCATCTGTCTTTCAGAATCTTGAGTCCTCTCAAGGCTCAGCTCATGTCATCTCTTCCCTGAAACCTTTCCAGATTGCCCCAGCTAAAAGGGTTCTTTCCCTCCACCGAGTTTGCCAGGACACTTTGGCTGGATTTCCCTCCTGCTCTTACTAGTACTGTCTACTTTATCTTATACTTGTCTTTATACGGGTCTTATCTCCACCCCATCCCTTATTCCTTTTTTGTTGGAAAGTATAATTTAAGGCTTCTCATTTTTAAGCATCCCCAGCATTTGGTACAAGCCTTCCACATCGGATATACTTAATAAATGTTTCTATCTCTCAATTCCATTATAATAATCCAAGCTTCTTTCCGAAGGATAACACCTCAGGCATTAGATTGTAAATTCCTTGAGGGCAGGGATTGGTTTGGCCCATTTTTGATCCTTGGTGTTTCGTACAGTGACTGGCACATGGATTGACTGAAGATACTTAAAAAACAGCATAACACCCCCACCCCCACCAAGGGAAAAAAGGATTCAAGGAGGCAATGAAGATACCTAAACCCACCTTCTCTAGCTACTACCATAATTTCCCTCCAGGAATTCACAGCAGATGGGTAGGTTGTAATGGCCAAGTCCATAAATTGATACTAATGAAGTGGGATTGGACCTTATTTAGCCAGACTGGAATAAGACCCCACAGTTTGGGATTAAATATGTAGCTCTCTGTGTGGAACTTCCCTTAGAATAATGATTGGAGGATAAAAATGTATGATGATGATAAATCCATGTTTGTTTCATATATGGCCTACGTAGCCTAGAAGGGGACAGCGTAGCAAATAAGAACAAAGTGGGAGGTGACTCTAAGCATGCACACAGGCTTCGACAGGGGACAAGTAGCCTATATATAGCTGTCACTCCTAGTCATCTAAAACAACCACTTGAAAAATGAAAAATACAGCAACCTGAGTTGCTAGAGGGGGAAAAATTCCCTACTATTGACTGAAAAAGGACCTCACTTGGAGTCCCAGCTTTGCATTTTACTACTTATGAGACTTTGGGCCAAACATTTTACCTTTCTAAGCCTCAGTTTCCTCATCTGTAAAATGATAGAGTTGGACTTGAAGATGCCTAAGAACCCCTCCAGATCTAAGTCTGTAATACTGTGAATTCCAAAATCCTAATTCCTATTTAGGTTCATGAATATCATCTCGAAGGACAAAAACAAGCCTAATTGTGGTATAGACATGGCTAATAATTTAATACCATCAAACATAAATGCATGTACAATGCACACAGAGCCAGTGATGACTCAAGAAGATCCACGTGCCAGCTTGTTCCCCTGCAACGTTGTTGTTTTTAAATCAAATTCAGTTAAGTAAACACAATCAAAAGCAGTTGTTTCCATTTCCTACTATTCCTGAGAAACACTGAATCTGAATTAAAATGAACCTCTGGGGTCACTGAGTCCCATTTGTACGTGAGTAAAAATCTCTCTCAGCATCACCAACAAATAGCCATCCAGTCTGTACTTAAGCCTCTCCCCACTTTCTACCCCTTTCAAGAGGAACCTTATCACCTTCCAAGATAACCCATTTTACTTATTAGGAATGGAACTGTCTTGTGAGGAGACAAGATGAGGAAGGCACTGGTACGTAACAGTTTGCCTAAAAATGATCTGGGCATTTAAATGCATATTCAGTGAGAATCAACAGATGGGAAAAGGCACTCCGGAGAGCTGTTGTGATTTTAAGGTACACTGAAATTAGTCTTAACTTTTGGGCACCTGATATTAGGAAGCACAGCTAAGGAGTGCCCAGATGGTCAAGGGTCACTGGCTTCATGTTATATAAGGATAAGCTGAAAGACTTGAGGATCTTGAGGAGATTCATGAGAACTGTCTTCAGTATCTGCAGGGTTGTCATGGGGAGGGATTAAACTTTTTCTGCTTAGTCCCAGAGGGCAGAACCAAGAGCAACGGGTGGCAGATTTAGACTGCAGGAAAGGACAGATTTCCTGGCAAAGCTATCAGTGAAATAGTTTGTCTCACAATGTGGTGAGTTCTTCCTTATTAGAAAAGCCAAGCCGGAGCTGAATGAGCCCTTGTTTGGGAAACACTAGTAGGAATTTATGGTCAGATACATATTGGCCCAGAGAGCCTGAGGTTCCTCCTAACGCTTAAGATTCTATGGTTCTGAGAAATGTTTCCCTTACTGCCTGTCTGAGGTAGGAAAGCTTAGTCTGATTCACAGACTGCCATATTCAAACCCACCAAGCCACACAATAGCATTTATTCCCTAATCTTAATAAAAAGCCATCCATCTCCCACAGACCACAGCAATTCGAGTACCCCCTCCAGTTAGGTTGAAGAGTCAGGAATGCAGTGCATTGGAAGGGGGCTGTTAGTGAAGGACAGACCAGGCCCCATGAATCATGGGCTCTGGGAGGCAGGGACATCCTGACAAGGGCACTGTCTTGTCTGTAGGAGAGTCACATATCACCAGTTGGGAATGCCTGCAGAATAGGAATGGGCACACCACCAAATTTGCATTGGTACAGTGGGCTCTGCTCCTGTTACTGTGGGGAGGAAGCCAGGAGCTCCAAGCACTTCTCCTTTAACCACAGCCCTTTACATACTTGTCCTTCATCTTCCTCGTGCCCTGGTTCCCTCCCATCCTGCTGGTTGTCTCGTCAGCTTGAGAATGAAACCCTGAGCCAGAGTGAAACCAAGGAGTGTTAGAGCTGGAAGGGACTTGGGGGTTGAGAAGACCTTCTCCACCTTCCACTGTACAGGGAAGAAAACTGAGGTCCAGAGTGGTAAAAGTGATATGCTCAGAGTCACACAGTGGGTTAGTGGCTGAAGTGAGGCTAGGGTTAAACCTTCTCAGGCGAGTACTCTTTCCCCAGACAATGTCTCCCAAAGAGAAATACACTTTGAATAGTTTTTATGCGTGCCAAGCGTAGGCCAGTGTCTCTCCACCCTGTCACCCACACTTGCTAAGCGGGGGGAGGCTGGGGAGGGGAAAGCCATTATTCTAGAATGAACAGCCAATGCTAATTTAAATTTGTTTTTTTCTGACTAGTGTGCCATAAGAAACATTTGCAATTGAAAAATGATTAGTCACCAATGTGGATAATTATTAAGTAATTAGTAATTCAACTGGTCTTTGAACAGAATTTATAATTGAGGCAAGTCACAAAGGACTAAATCTCCTGTGTCAAAACCATGTGGTAATCAGAGGTTAGTATTTGAATTCCACAATAACAGCAGTCACTCAAAATCGGGGCTTTCCTGCTGGCAACTCTATTTATTCAAGTTCTTCCAAAGGGTTCTAGCCTGACTTTCACAAATGCATTTCAAAGTGTGGGATTGCTGGCGTGCTGAGCAGGTAAGGGATCTGTCAGGAGGAAGGCTCACGTACAGACACAGGGAAGAAGAAATTCAACAAGAGGAATCTGGAGTGTAAACTCAACTGCTACTTAGCAACTTGCCAACCTCTCTGGGGTGAGAAGATACTGGTTTTGGTTACTATGGGAGTAGGCCTACAGTTTGGCCTATGAGACCAAAGGCCAGCAGACGGTGAATCAAAGAAGCTAGAGAGCCACAAACACTTGACAGCTCTAGACTCCATGCTATCAGAACCACCAGATTTTCCTTAATGGGCACCCTCTAGTGTTAACTTCTTTCTCACTTTCTGTCTAAAGTGATGATATTTCTACAGACTCTTTCAGAAAATGGTCAATTATCCAGTGATGCCCAATGTCCAAAAGCCATTTTCTCTAATATTCAAACATTTTCTCCTTATTATCACCCATTACGTATCTCCTGATAAGTTTGCAGTAGCAATTTGCTAAAAGTAGCCTTGAGGAAGTTATATGCCTGAACTTTCCAAAGTGTTGAATTTATTCCCATAAATAACCACAGTACTGAGAGGCTCTAGCTACCTAGTGAATCCTCTTAAATTACTCTCTTCCTTCCATGTCATGGAACATGGCTATTAATGTTGAACCTGAAGATATGGAAGTAATAAATGAGTTTTGAGGACACAAGTCTTTTGAAGTCTATTCCTCCTATCTAGTTTCTCCTTATGAGCGCAAAGGCTTCTGGGCTCCTCTCTCACTGTCTTTCATTCCATTTGAACAAAGGAGCCACATCTTGGGCATTTTCTCTCTTCTATGTATGGCAGGCAAGAAAGAAGTGGTTTTGTTTTTGTTTTTGCTATTCTTTCTTTCTGTCTTAATTCTCTTTTCCTAGAGAATAGAGCTATAGCTCTACAGGATGTCAGGCCTCTTCAAGTTCTCTGTGGGATACCAGGTCATTCTTTCGGTGGGCAAAGGGGCAATGGCAGGCTCACAGTCTCTCTTTTACAAAGTGAGAAGACCATATGACCTTGTATCGCATAGGACTGGTAGAAATGATCCATTATAATCTTCCCTTCAAAAATAACTGTCTTTCTCATCTCTTCAGTGTTATTGTTGAGTCTGATTTTTATCACATACCAATTTTGATGTGTTTTATGTTTTCAATGAGCTAGAAATTTCCCCAGACATTCCATGTACTTGATAGTGCCCATAAACTACATTTAATGGGGTTCAGCCCACCAGCCCTCTATTGGCCGCTGTAAAAAAAAAATCTCTAGGTAGAAAGAGCAGTTTCTCTTACCAGATGTCTACTAGTCAAATGGGCAGCTTCTAGTGGCAAAGAAAAGCAGCCCCTCTCTGGGAAGGTTTTAAAATGCATAATTGGTAAAGGAAATCAGACAGTAAGTCACACCATGGCCTAGCTGATTTTATTTTCAGTTGATTAAAAGTCGAGCAAATCAATGAGTATCCCAAACAACCTTCTGAAGACATAAATAACAAAAATGTGTAACCGTTTAAGATTAATCTTTGGATTTCTCTAGAAGGTGCCAAGTCAATCCAGTGCTGCAGCCAATCCAACCGAACGATTACTCAATGAAAAAAGTCCTACTAGCTGACTGAATTGTCCAGGTAGACCAATGACAGTGACCACTCAGTAGCCCCCCAAAGGTACGGCACTCAGCAGACTTGTGTGGCTGAGGTTTTCTGATATTCTGATCATTTCCCACTAGCTCCAAATTCCTGGAGATTTTGCCATTCTCTTTCCCCGCTACTCTTCTCCACACAAACTTTATTAGATCGTGCCCATTCAGTAAATATGCATCACATGCTTACACTGTATAATAGCACATGCTAGAATCTGAGTAAGGTGAAATCTGAAACAGATGTAGTCCCTGCTTGCCAAGTATTTTATAAGTTAGTTGGAAGCATAAGCCATAGCCTTCGATGCTCATATAACACTCCACCTCTACCCTAAACCTGACTCTTCAAAGATGGACAAATAACAACTCCTCCTATGTCTATCTCCAACCCTTTGAATTTCTAGTAACTTTCAAGACTCTGCTCAAGGGCCACCTTCTACTGGAGACCTTCTAACAGTAGCAAGTGCTTCCCCCTAGTCTCTTTAAAACTAGTTTCTAGGGCGGAGCCAAGATGGCGGAGTGAAAAGGTGACTTTCTGCCTCTCCTCCGATCTTCTCTCAAATCAACAATAAAATAAGCCTCCGAACTGATCTTCAAGTCAACGAACTCAGAAATATTTGGGCACAGCTCTCTGGATAACTTCATATCAGGTTAGTCGGACTCGGACAGAGAGATAAATAGACGACAACTGTGCAGGCCGGAAGTGAGGGTGGGACTCAGCTCGGCTCATCGTGGAAGAAATTCCAAACTCCAAACTCCAAATTCCAAACACCTGGAGTTTATCTGAGGCACTCGGGACACTCTGCCCTGATTGGGGACAGGTGTTCTGGCAGACTTGCCTTGTTTAAGGAGTAATTCGGACTTAATCCTAGCCCCCACCGGCCCAGCACCTTAAGTCAACTCGCCGAAGTGCCCCAGGGCAAAGCTTTTTGCAGCCGCCGCTTTTTTTTCCCCTACCTTAAAGAGATATCCACACTGTCTAAAAAAAAAAATATGATGAAGAAGCAAAAGAGAGCTCTCACCATAGACAGCTTTTATCAAGGCAAAGAAACGACCGCAGAGCCAGAGGTTCCTTTAGACAAAAATCCAGAGAACATCAGCCAGGACCATAACTGGTCCCCTTTTCAAAAGGCCTTTCTGGAAGACTGCATAAAGAACCTCAAAAGAGAGCTGGAGGATAAATGGGAAAATAAACTGAAATCAGTGCAAGAAGGATATGATGCCCTGCGAAAGAGATATGAAAAAGACACTAATTTATTAAAAAATAAAATTAGTGAAGTGGAAAAAGAGTGCAAGGAACAAATTGGCCAGTTACAAAAGGAGCTTAAAAAGGTAACTGAAGAAAACAACACTTTAAAAATAAGAATTGAACAAATGCAAGTGAATGACTCACTAAGACTTGAAGAATCAGTCAAACAAAAACAAAAAAATGAAAAATTAGAAGAAAATATGAAATATCTCCTAGGAAAAACAACTGACTTGGAAAATAGATCTAGGAGAGACAATCTAAGGATTATTGGACTTCCTGAAAGCCATGATGAAAAAAAGAATCTAAACACTATCTTCCAGGAAATCCTGAAAGAAAACTGCCCTGAGATTGTAGAATCAAAGGGCAAAATCACCATTGAAAGAATTCACCGATCACCTCCTGAAAGAGATCCCAAAATTAAGACCCCAAGGAATATCTTGGCTAAATTTCAGGACTATAGCACCAAGGAACAGATTCTGCTAGCAACTAGAAAGAAACAATTCAAATACCGAGGTTCAATAATTAGAATCACACAGGATTTGTCAGCTTCCACACTGAAGGATCGAAGGGCATGGAACCAGATATTCCGAAGGGCAAAGGAACTTGGATTACAGCCAAGAATAACCTATCCAGCTAGAATGAGCATTATCCTCCAGGGAAGAAGATGGTCATTCAATGATATAGGTGAATTTCACCTATTTCTAATGAAAAGACCGGATCTGAACAAAAAATTCGACACCCAAACACAGAACTCAAGAGATGCATAAAAAGGTAAAAAGGAAAGGTCTCTTGAGAACTTTATTGCTACTAGGGAGATACTCAA
Source organism: Myrmecobius fasciatus (assembly GCA_023553655.1). NCBI lineage: Eukaryota > Metazoa > Chordata > Mammalia > Dasyuromorphia > Myrmecobiidae > Myrmecobius > Myrmecobius fasciatus. The sequence goes on from JAJPUD010010017.1 coordinate 64,137, forward strand.
AGTTTGGGGGTATAATTAACTAGATATTACTTTGATAATATGAAAAAGAGAACTAGAGGGGAAAATGTTGTCATACTGGGGAAAAGAGGGAAAAAGTGGTAAAATAAGATCTAAAAAAAAAGGAGGTAAAAACAAGGTTAAAATCACTTGAAGAGGCAAAGAAAACCTAATATAATTGAGAGAAAGAGGGGAGGGAGATGAGCACTGTGTAAATTTTACTCTCATCAGGTTGGGCTCTAAAAGTGTATATCAGACATTTGATTTCACATAGAAACTTGTCTGTTGCTAGAGGGAAGTGGGAGGAAAAGGAGGAAAAGTAAGGGACAAACTAATAGAAGGGAAAATAGAAGTATCAGGGAAAAGGAATAAAAACAGGGGGAGGGGATCTAAAGGGTGAAGTATTGTTTGGGGGAGGGGGTCATCAAAAGCAAAGTACTGAGGAGGGGGGAAGGGAAAAAGGGGAAAGGAAAGGGGAGTATTGTTTGGGGGAGGGGTCATCAAAAGCAAAGTACTGAGGAGGGGGGAAGGGAGAAAGGGGAAAGGAAAGGGGAAAACATAACGAGGGTAAATAAGATGGCAGGAAATAAAGAATTAGTTATTCTAACTGTGAATGTGAATGGGATGAACTCTCCCATAAAGCGGAAGCGGATAGCAGACTGGATTAAAAACCAGAATCCCACAATATGTTGTCTACAAAAAACACATTTAAAACATAGTGACACATATAGAATGAAGGTAAAAGGCTGGAGCAGAAAATATTATGCTTCAGGTGAACAAAAAAAAGCAGGGGTAGCAATCCTTATCTCAGATCAAGTAAAAGCCAAGATAGATCTAATCAAAAGAGATAAGGAAGGAAACTATATTCTATTAAAGGGTACCATAGATAATGTAGCAATATCTATATTAAATATATATGCACCAAGTGCAATAGCACACAAATTCCTAGGGGAGAAATTAAGAGAGATGCAAGAAGAAATAGACAGCCAAACTATACTAGTGGGGGATCTCAACCTTGCTCTCTCAGAATTAGATAAATCAAACTACAAAATAAACAAGAAAGAAACTAGGGAGATCAACCAATTGTTAGAAAAGTTAGGTATGATAGATCTATGGAGAAAGTTGAATGGAGACAGTAGAGTTTACTTTTTTCTCAGCAGTCCATGGAACATATACAAAAATTGACCATATATTAGGGCATAAAAACCTTAAAATCAAATGCAGAAAGGCAGAAATAGTAAATGCATCCTTTTCAGATCATGATGCAATAAAAATCACATGCAATATAAGGCCAGGAGAAAATAAACCAAAAGGTAATTGGAAATTAAATAATCTAATCCTGAAGAATGAATGGGTGAAAGAGCAAATCATAGACACAATCAATAATTTCATCCAGGAGAATGACAATAAGGAGACAACATACCAAAATTTGTGGGATACGGCCAAAGCTGTTATAAGGGGTAATTTTATATCTCTAGATGCTTACTTGCATAAAATAGAGAAAGAAAAGATCAATGAATTGGGCTTATTATTAAAAAAACTAGAAAAAGAACAAATTAAAAACCCTCAATTAAATACCAAATTGGAAATTCTAAAAGTAAAAGGAGAAATTAATAAAATCGAAAATAAGAAAACTATTGAGTTAATAAATAAAACTAAGAGTTGGTTCTATGAAAAAACCAACAAAATAGATAAGCCTTTAGTTAATTTGATAAGAAAAAGGAGAGAGGAAAATCAAATTGTTAGTCTCAAGAATGATAAGGGACAACTTTCCTCCAATGAAGAGGAAATTAGAGCAATAATTAGGAGTTACTTTGCCCAACTTTATGCCAGTAAGTTTGATAATCTAAATGAAATGGAGGAATATCTACAAAAATATAGATTGCCCAAGTTAAAAGAAGAGGATATAAATTATTTAAACAGCCCCATATCAGAAAAAGAAATAGAACAAGCTATTAACCAACTCCTGAAGAAAAAATCTCCAGGGCCAGATGGATTTACATGTGAATTCTACCAAACATTCAAAGAACAATTGATTCCAATACTACACAAACTATTTGAGAAAATAGGGACAGAAGGTATACTGCCAGAATCCTTCTATGAGACCGATATGGTGCTGATAGCTAAACCTGGTAGGGTAAAAACTGAGAAAGAAAACTATAGACCAATTTCCCTAATGAATATTGATGCAAAAATTTTAAATAAGATATTAGCAATGAGATTACAGAAAGTCATCCCCAGGATAGTACACTATGACCAAGTAGGATTTATACCAGGGATGCAGGGCTGGTTCAATATTAGGAAAACTATCAGCATAATTAATTATATTAATAACCAAATTAACAAAAACCATATGATTATCTCAATAGATGCAGAAAAAGCCTTTGACAAAATCCAACACCCTTTCCTATTAAAAACACTAGAGAGTATAGGAATAAATGGGCTTTTCCTTAAAATGATCAGTAGCATCTATTTAAAACCATCAGCAAGCATCATATGTAATGGAGACAAACTAAAACCATTCCCCATAAGATCAGGAGTGAAACAAGGCTGCCCACTGTCACCATTACTATTTAATATTGTATTAGAAATGTTAGCTTTAGCAATAAGAGAAGAAAAAGAGATAAAAGGAATCAGAGTAGGTAATGAAGAAACCAAATTATCACTCTTTGCAGATGACATGATGGTATACTTAGAGAACCCTAGAGACTCAACTAAAAAACTACTAGAAACAATTCACAACTTTAGCAAAGTTGCAGGATTCAAAATTAATCCACATAAATCATCAGCATTTTTATATATTACCAACAAAGTTCAGCAGCAGGAGATACAAAAAGAAATTCCATTCCAAATAGCAGATGATAGGATAAAATATTTGGGAATCTATCTGCCAAGGAAAAGTCAGAAACTATACGAACTAAATTACAAAACACTTTCCACACAAATAAAATCAGACCTAATCAATTGGAAAAATATTAAGTGCTCATGGGTAGGCAGAGCGAACATAATAAAAATGACAATACTACCCAAACTAATCTACTTATTTAG